>CAUYLG010070879.1:0-12258 GCA_963573385.1 Cacajao melanocephalus
ATGGAAAATCCTGCACTTGTGTTTGGACAAAATGCCGTAATACCTTGGGCTCAACAAGGACAATCACCCTATGACCAGGGCCCTTCCCCATTTGGGGTTAGTCCTACTGGGGGCTCCCCGTCCCCACTTCTCCCTGCAAAGAGAGCCCTCTGGTGTCAGTCTATGTTATTCCGACTCAATGCAGCGTAAAGCGCAATGTGGAAGCTTCTAGAATTATGGGTCACAGAAGGGGTGGACCAAGGGGAAATGATGGGTAGAGAGGTCAGTCTCCCCACAAGGGATTCAGACACAGCTCAGTGGCATCTGTCCTCCCTCCCCTAGCTCTGCAGCCCCTCCCTGCAGGCCTGGGCCCAGAGTGAGGGTCCTGAAGGCACCACTGACCTCAGGTCCAAAATGAGACGATGCTCCAAATACTCAGTATCAGAGAAATCCCTTTGTAATGTCAAATAAAATTAATGCATTATTTTCAAAATCAGGTTGGGCATGATGGTTCACACCTGTAATCCCAGCACTTTGGGAGGCCAAGGCGAGAGCATCACTTGAGGTCAGGTGTTCGAGACCAGCCTGGCCAACATGGTGAACCCTGTCTCTACTAAAGATACAAAAGTAACCCTGGTGTAGTGGGGATCGCCTGTAATCCCAGCTACTGAGGAGTCTGAGGCACGAGAATCGCTTGAACCCAGGAGGCGGAGGTTACAGTGAGCTGAGATGGCGCCACTGCACTCCAGCCTGAGTGACAGAACCAGACTCTGTCTCAAAAAAAGAAAAATAAGAAAAGAAAATCATCTTGATCACTGGGGTTTGGTGCCCCTTCTAATTTTGTGCGGTGGCTGCCCCGCACCAGCCTCACCTGATCCAGGCTGTCCCTCCCTGCTCACAGAAGACAGCCTCACACCTTGCTTTCTTTTCTAGGCTTCAAATAATCCCGGTTTCCCTGAAGGCCGCCATGCAGAGCTGTGCCTCCTGGACCTGATTTCCTTTTGGAAGCTGAAACAGGCCCAGCACTACAGGGTCACCTGCTTCATCTCCTGGAGCCCCTGCCTCAGCTGTGCTGAGAAGGTGGCTGAATTCCTTCAAGAAAACCCATACGTGAACCTGCGCATCTTTGCTGCCCGCATCTATGTTTATCAACGAGGATATAAAAAGGGCCTGCGCAGGCTGGGCTGGGCTGGGGCCCCAATTTCCATGATGAAATGCAGTGGTGAGATTGGAAGCCTGGAGTGTGGTGGGGTCAGCCAGGGCAGGAGAGGGCCCTGGGGAGTTTCTAGATAGCAGGGAGGGCGGGCGTCCCTGGGGGAGAGGCCAGGACAGGAGATGGGGTCCCGGGGATGGCAGGGAGAGTGGCTGCAAGTGGAAGAAGGACTTGGGGCTTCCAGAAAGAATGAGAACTGGGCTGCCTCAGATTCCAATGGGAAGGAAGTGCCTGATGAAGGAGGGAATTCCCTAGGGGAGGGAGAGGGAAAGGAGGGACTGAAACCAGCAAATGGGAAGTCTGTCCTGAGAGTCAGGGCCCTCAGTGCCTCCTTCCCACGGGGGAACCTGACTTATCTCCCCTGTCCCTTTTCAGAGTTTAGGCACTGCTGGGACACCTTTGTGGATCACCAGGGACGCCCCTTCCAGCCCTGGGAGGGACTAGATGAGCACAGCCAAGCCCTGAGTGGGAGGCTGCAGGCCATTCTCCAGGTGAGGGTTTCCTCCGTCTGCCTAGTGCCCCATCGGCACATCCTCCTCCCCTCTCCCCCTGGGCCTTGCCTTCCCCTCTGCTCAGAGCCTCCTGTGGGTTCCCTGCTCCCCTCAGGGTGCCCAGCTCTGTCTCTCCCTTTCCTTCTCACAGCTTCTCTCTCTCTCCCACCTCCTGTGTCCCCTCTCCTCTCCCATCATTGTCTCTGTCTGCAGGTCTCCTCCCTGTGCCCTCTTTCTGCCCTCTCAGCCCCTGCTCCATTCAACTCCCTGCTCTTCCTTAATCAGGGAAACTGATGGATGATCTTTAGTCTCTAAGGAAGGCAGAGACCTGGGTTGAGCAGCTAAATAAAAGATCTTCTTCCAAGAAATGCAACCAGGCCATTCACCAACATCTCCAGCTGATCACAGATGCCAGCAAAGCAATGCGCTCCTGACCAAGTAGATTATTTTAAAAATTAGAGTGAATTACCTTTAATCAAAAATTTATGTGCTATAGTAGTAAGATTGTGCTCAATACAGTCAGAAAAATTTCAAACCTACTAATCCAGTGACAATTTGATTTGGTTTTACATGTAGAGGAACACAATGAAATACTAAATATTCTCATATATTTTTCCCTCTGTGATTGTATCATGACCTGCAAGTGTTTACATAAATATTAGCAAATGTGTAACTGTCTTTCCTTTTGTAGTGGACCTGTAGTGGTGCAAAGGTCACACTGCATCCCTCTGGAGCCAGAAAACTCAGCTAAACCCCATAGAAGAGTGATAAAAAATGTGCGGTCATTCTGGGCAAAGGGGCCAGTGTAGGGGAGGTCAGAGGGCCTGACCCTGGTGAAAGAACCCCACAGTTAGTCATGTTACAGTGTTGGAACGGAATGAGTTACAGAGAAAGTGCCACACTCTGAGATTGAATCAGGAGTTCTTTTATTGCCGGCGACCAAGAGACAGCTAATGCTCCAAATTCTCTTGGCCCTGAAGAAGGGGCTTGAGTCCATTTTATACCTTGCGTACGACATGGGAGGGGGAGTCTAGCTGAAGCAAAATGTCACAGAAGCAGAACAAAAAGGTTAGAGAGGAAAGCTGATAACCAGGAGGCAGGAGCCTTCCCATAATTGTTGGTTACCAAGGAGGGCATTCACATACTTTCCATACAATCACCAAGGGTGTATTATTCACAATAGCAGGTGGATTTGCCAAGCCCGGATGCAGTTACAATGGTTACAGGTACTGAGAACAGCATGACCCAAACCTCGACCCAAACCTCAACGGTTCAAAGCTCTGAGCACAGCGTGACCTGAGGGGCTGTGGCAGGGAGGGAGAGCTAGAAAAAGCTAGTTAGGCTTGCAGCTAAGATGCAGTCAGTTAGGCTAGTACAACAGGGCGGGTCCCAGGGAGACCTGCCCTGGCCCCCAGAACCCCACTTCCCCAGAGCCCAGGCCCCCTGTCCCCTGGGCCTCCACTCACAGCTTTGCCCTGTGGGTCCTGGGAAGGGGACTGGACAGAGCCCCATGACACTGCTGAGAGCTGGGCTGGGAACTGGCAGCCTGTGGTCCTCTGGCTGTAGAGGGGGTGGGGCCCCACAGTGGTGGCAGAGCAGGGACCTCAGTACAGAGCAGCACGGACTCCAGACCCCAGTGGGGCCTCCATTCTGGTCCCAGGGTGACCTGGGCTGTGCATCCCAGCACCTGCCCAGGGTCCCTCTGCTCTGGTCTGTGTCTCAATAGTCTGAACCCCTGCTGGGCACCTGCCTCGTCCCCCCTTACAGGGGACCAGGGTGAATCTCGGGCAACGCCTGCACCTGTGAAGGAGGCCATTCTCCCTGCACCCATCTCTGCTGCCCACATGGGGAACCAGCTCCTTCCTGTCCCTGGGGACCTTTCCTGGGCTCTGGTGGAAACTCCAGCAGGAGGTGGGGTCTTTCATTTTCACTCAGTGTTGCAGGGGCCGAAATAGGGCTGAGGCTGCCACTCCTCAGGAGATAACGGTTGTAGATGATGCTGATAAAACACTGTGCATCCCAGAGATGCTTTTAAGTACACCTGTCACCTGTACCTAAAAGTGTCTCTGGGATGCACAGTGTTTTATCAGTGTTATCTACAGGCATTTTACAGTGAAGTGTTTTTCTTTTTTCTTTTTTTTTTTAAGATGGAGTCTTGCTCTGTCACTTAGGCTAAAGAGTAATGGTGCGATCTCTGCTCACTGCAACCTCTGCCTCCCAGGTTCAAGGGATTCTGCTGCCTCAGCCTCCCGAGTAGCTAGGATTGTAGGTGTGGGCCACCATGCCGGGCTAATTTTTGTAGTTTTAGTAAAGATGGGGTTTCACCACATTTGTCCAGGCTGATCTCAAACTCCTGACCTCAATCGATCCCCCTGCCTGGCCTCCCAAAGCGCTGGGATTACAGGTGTGAGCCACCGTGCCCAGCCTAATCATGATGAAATTTTGCTGCGTTGTGCTCAGGGAAAAGGGAGAATTTTTTTGCTGGGCATTTTGCCACCCACTCCACCCCACTTAGCAAACAAAACAAACCCCTCAGCATCCCAGCATGGAGGGCACGGCAGTCTAACAGTCAGACAGACTGGCAGATGCAGCACCAAGCTGTTCCTGGGAAAGTCCAAAGGAATGAGATCAGGATTCTGGTCAGTTCCTGGTGAATATCATCCCCCTACCCTACCCTCCCTCGGAACAAACATAGATTTTCCAAATCTACCACTTTTGTCTTTCAGATTTTCTTTTTCTTTTTCTTTTTTTTTTTTGAGGGCAGATGGATTCTTGCTCTGCTGCCCAATGGCACGAGCTTGACTCACTGCAACCTCCACCTCCCAGGTTCAAGCAATTCTCTACCTCAGCCTCCTGAGTAGCTCGGATTACAGGTGTGTGCCACCATATCCGGCTAATTTTTTTTGTATTTTGTAGTAGAGATGGGGTTTCACCATGTTGGTCAGGCTGGTCTTGAACCCCTGACCTCGTGATCAACCCACCTCAGCCTCCCAAAGTGCTGGGATTACAGGCGTGAGCCACTGCGCCCGGCCGTCTTTCAAATTTTCTACCCATGGGAGAGTGAACGATCATCCAGAGATCGCAGGGAAAGTTGTTGCTTCATCAAGATGTTGGTGTGTTCCAGGGAGCTGGCCAGGGTGCAGTGAGCATGTGGCCCAGTTCCCTGGGTGGGAAGACTGAGATGGAGGTGGGGGTGGTCCAGGGCCTGCCAGGAGCAGGGCTGGAGGAGATGGCCTGGCATAGACCCATGCCTACACACAGAGCAACAATGCCCACCATCAGGTCTGCCCTGTGCCAATCAGAAAACCCTGGGCAGAGACTGTGACCCTCTGTGTCACTTTGGCGCGGGCAGTGATGGTTCCACACACTTCTGTGGGGACCTGGAGAGTAGCGACCAGAGCACTGGTACATGGGCAGGCAAGCCTGGGTCTAAAAGCCCACTGTGCCTGCCACTGTCGGGTCCCCGGGCACATTGCCTCCCCTGAAACCTCTCTTTACTCATCTGTAAAGTGGGGGCAATGGTACCTCCTTCTCAACTCTGCACTTGGAGGGCAGTGGGGGCTGGATTTGGGAAAGGCCTGGCTGCACCAGGCATTGGGCCAATCTGAGTCTCCTCCTCCCCCTGGGTCAAGCTTCCTGATGTCATAGCAGTCTCCTTGGGCCCAAGGTTGGCTTCAGCCCCTCCACCCAGGAAGCCCTTGGGGAGCTGATGCCACCGGCAGCGCTGTGGTTTTGGCACCCACAGGCTCAGGATGGGCGGTCATGGAAGGCTCTTGCTGCCCCTCAGGGTCTGTACCTCTGCCTCCCTACAGGGTGGGGCCTTGTCTTCTTCCCACTCCCTTCTCCAGCCCTCACCACCCCAGGCAGGCACTGCTTCCCAGAGAGCCATCTGGGCCAGGTGTAAAATGGCCTCTGTGGTCAAAGTCTGAAAGCGTTGCCCCCATACCTGCCTAACAGTACATAGGGTTTTCCTGGGGAACAAAAGGGAGGTGAGCAAGAGTCTGGCACCTTTTCTGAGTCACATCCCTTCTATCAGGGCCCTGAGTCTGCAGGACGGAAGGATGTGGCCTTGCCTGTCAGAGGGTTCTGCAAACCCAGAAGGCGCCTGAGTCCTTCAGGGCATCCTGAGTGGGAGGGTGGCCCTGAGCAGAGAGGAACACAAGGGCCAAGGCACAACCCTTGAGAGGTCTTTCAGCAGCGAGCCTGTTTGCCTGTAGACATCCGTCTCCCCTCCTATTTATTTATGTATTTTTTTGAGACAGGGTCTTGCTCTGTCACCCAGGCTGGAGTGCAGTGGCAAGATCACAGCTTGCTGCAGCCTCAACCTCCCAGGCTTAAGCGATCCTCCCATCTGAGTCTCCCAAGTAGCTGGGACTACAGGCATGCTATACCCAGCTAATTTCTGTGTGTGTGTGTGTGTGTGTGTGTGTGTGTGTGTGTGTGTGTGTTAGTAGGGATGGGGTTTTTCTATGTTGCTCAGGTTGGTCTTAAACTTCTAGGCTCAGGCGATCCTCCTGCCTCAGCCTCCCAACGTATCAGGATCGCAGGCGTGAGCCACTGCCACAGGCATCTTCTCTCCTTGACATTGCAGTGAGTAATGGTAAAAGTAGCCAGTCTCACGGAGCAGAAATGTGCTTCCTGTCCTGATCTGCAATGCGCTGCCTTCTGACAAGTGCTACCAAATCGCCTGGTTCATATCCTGGAGCCCCACCTGGACTGTGTGTTGAGAGTGGCCGAGTTACTGGCCAAGCAAAACCAAATGAGGCTGAGCATCTTCAATGCCCGCCTCCACCACGACTGTGACCCACCATGATTCCAACATGGGCTTCGTAGACTGCATGACAAAGGGGCATGTGTGCAGATCACGTCTTCTAAGGGTGAGAGGGCCAGGCACAGTGGCTCACGCCTATAATACCAGCACTACGGGCCGCTGAGATGGGCGGATCACCTGAGGTCGGGAGTTCAAGACCAGCCTGACCAACAGGGTGAAACCCTGTCTCTACTAAAAATACAAAATTAGCTGGGTGTGGTGGCACATGCCTGTAATCCCAGCTACTGGGGAGGCTGAGGATGCCGAGGCAGGAGAATCACTTGAACCTGGGAGATGGAGGTTTCAGTGAGCTGAGATCATGCCATTGTACTCCAGCCTGGGCAAGAAGAGCAAAACTTCATCTCAAAAAAAAAAAAAAAAAAAGGTGAGAGGTTGGGGCCTGAGGGGTGTGTTGGAGGGAGGGACAGCATGAGGGGCAGGGGAGTCTGGGATGCCATTGGGACAATGTCTCAGGGGAGCCTGCAGGGACCGAGCCAGCACTGATAGCCACGAGATCACTCCTGGGACGGGTGGGCCCAGGGTCAGGGGAGAGAGGCCTGCTGGGGCTGACTGCCTTCTTCCCTCTTTTATCTCGGAATTTGAACACTGTTGGGAAGACCGTGTACAAGAGAGATGAGCCACGTCAGCTTCGCATGACACTGCATGAAAGCTACCCATCTCTGGTCCCCAGGCTGAAGGGTAGCCTCACAGCTGATCCCCTTGCTCCTCTTGGCTCCTGCTCAGCCTCCTGATGCCTTCCCTCTGTCCTGTACCAGATTCACCCCTGCCTGGGCCTTCTGAACTGCTCCTGCCCTGAATACCACCCCTCAGTGTCCAACACCTTGCTGCCTCCTCCACACTTTCCCAACCTGCCAGTGAGAGGCTGATTTCTGCCTCCAGAGCAACCTCCGTCCATCACCCCCAGACTCCTTCCTCCCATCCTGGGGCCCGCTAGCCTGGCTCCTTCCATCTCCCCAGCATACCTGAATCTTGTCATTGAGCCGAATATAAATGGGTAGTAGAAATATACATAAGTGTGAAAGTTAAGTTTTGAGAAACGTCTTTTGTAAGAACTGATGCTAAGCATTAGGCCAAATTGCCATGCCCAACTAAAACAGAGGCCAGGAGCCAAGAGGGGAAAGCGCTCGGGCTACAGAACATTGCTTCCACGAGCCTGATGCCTAAAACTGCTCATCCTGTACCCTGAAACCAGCTTCACCTACAACTTCTGAGATAAATTGCTGCAACTCGTGAACTCACAATGCCTACTACAGTGGGTCATCAATGGAACCTGCCAGCTCCCAACCCTTCCTAGGGCCCATGAACTTTCTGAAAGAGGAACAGAAATATTTCTCCTTGCTATAAAATCTTTAACCTTCCCTTTGTCCCTCATGTACATGCTGAATTGCAATTCTTCTTCCCAAATTGTTGGAAATAGATGATTGGTGCTGCAAAGAAAAATGAGCACTGAGACAAAGGAATTTTTAGCAACGTAATTTTACTTCCTGGACTGCAGAAAGGGTACTGTCACCAGCCATCTTGCCATGAGAGTACAATGAACAAAGGAAAACATACCATTTTTTTTTTAAGCATTTTGGGTCATTCTTACTGCTGTGTCTGATCTCCATTGGCTGGAGCCAGACCTCACAATCTAAACTAAAACCCAGTTGGCTAATAACTTAAAACTTTTCCAAACAGGTAAAAGCAATGGAGAGCTGGGACATGCCTGTGAACAAGCACATCCAGCACAGATACCTTGGTTAAAGTACAAGGACGTAGATTGTACTAAATGCCTGTAAGCATGGCATGTCTAACAGCTACATAGGATAGGGCTTAACAAAGAGTTATTAGCACACTTATTTTTTTAACAAGAAAGGAAACTTTAAAAAGGAACTTTTCTATTTCCCACAGAAATAAAACATTAAATTTAGAGATTCCTCTCCACACTTTTGACTTTGACATACATGGTGTCAGAAGTGGGATCCTCCAGAGGAATCACCAGCCCACCAAACTATGGTGGGAGGTAACCACACTGGTAACCCCTTCAGCCCCCTGGTAGATCTTTCTTGGACAAAACTCCAGAATTGGGTTTGCATTCTGTTTTATTTGGGATAAGGTTGGGGAGGGGTCTTTCCCCCTTCTGTTTGGGAGATTTCCTGTTAGGAGGGTTTTGTTTTGTTTTGTTTTGTTTTTGTTTTTGACAGAGTCTCACCCTGTCCCCAAGGCTGGAGTACAGTGGCGTGATCTCAGCTCACCGTAACCTCTGCCTCCTGGGTTCAAGTAATTCTCCTGACTCATCCTCCCAAGTAGCTGGGATTACAGGCACCTGCCATCATGCCTGGCTAATTTTTATATTTTTAGTAGAGACAGGGTTTCACCATATTGGCCATCCAGACCTTGTGATCCACTGGCCTCAGCCTCCCAAAGTGCAGAGCCACCACACCCAGCCTAGGAGGGTTATTTTCCTCCTGTTGACCTGGGCTGTGAGGTTTGCACCTCGACAAGTTTAAAAGAGGTGATTTCACCCTCATTTGGAGAAAGCGATCATCCTCCCTGGTAAGCACCTACTTTACTTCCCATCAGTGCTCACATTTATTGTGCTTTTGTGTATTTGATGTCAAACTAAATTACCTAGATTAGGCTGAAGTGCAGTGGCTCAATCTTGGCTCACTACAACCTCTGCCTCCCAGGTTCAAGCAATTCTCCTGCCTCAGCCTCTCGAGTAGTTGGGATTACAGGCACCTGCCACCATTCCCCCCTAATGTTTGTATTTTAGTAGAGATGGGGTTTCACCATGTTGGCCAGGCTGGTCTCAAACTCCTGACCTCAGGTGATCCACCCACCTCGGCCTCCCACAGTGCTGGGATTACAGGCATGAGTCACCATGCCTGGCCCTGGATAACTTTCTTTATATCAACAAAATAATAAATCTTGTCATACTGTCAGCTCGCCCTCATGTAGACATAGCTTAGCTTTTACATAGGTAAGTCTCCAATATAAAAAGGGCCAGGCATGGTGGATGAGGTCATCGGGGTGGTTCCTAATCCAATATGTCTGATGTCCTTATAAAGGGTAGATTTAGGCCGGGCACGGTGGCTCACGCCTATAATCCTAGCACTTTGGGAGGCCGAGGCGGGCAGATCAGGAGGTCAAGAGATGGAGACCATCATGGCCAATAAGGTGAAATGCCGTCTCTACTAAAAATGCAAAAATCAGCCAGGCATGGTGGTGTGTGCCTGTAGTCCTAGCTACTCGGGAGGCTGCATCAGGAGAATCGCTTGAACCTGGGAGGCAGAGGTTGCAGTGAGCCGAGATCATGCCATTGCATTCTAGCCTGGGTGACAAAGTGAGACATTGTCTCAAAAAAAAAAAAACAGTATTTCATTTTATTCCTTTACATATAAAGCCAATTCAAATTGTCACTGGACGACTAGGTTTGAAACCTTTCTGAGAGTGTTGAACACAATCTCACTCCTGTATTCTTGAAACATCACATAAATTTTTGATTAAAAGTAATTTGCTCTAATTTTTAAAATAATGTACTTGTCAGGAGCGCATTGCTTTGCTGGCATCTGTGATCAGCTGGAGACGGTGGTGAATAGCTTGCTTGCATTTCTTGGAAGAAGATCTTTTATTCAGCTGCTCAACCCAGGTCTCTGCCTTCCTTAGAGACTGCGGCTCATCCATCAGTTTCCCTGATTCAGGAAGAGCAGGGAGTTGAATGGAGCAGGGAGTGAGAGAGTGGAAAGAGGGCACAGGAGGAGGCCTGGGGACAGGGACAGTGATGGGAGGGGGGGATGGAGGAGGTGGGAGAGAGAGGGAGGCTGTGAGGAGGAAAGGGAGGGAAGGAGGTGGACGCCCTGCGGGGAGCAGGGAACCCAGAGGAGGCTCTGAGCAGAGGGGAAGGCAAGGCCCGGGGGGGCGGGGGCGGCGATGGGGCACTGGGCAGACGGAGGAAGCCCTCACCTGGAGAATGGCCTGCAGCCTCCCACTCAGGGCTTGGCTGTGCTTAGCTAGTCCCTTCCAGGGCTTGAAGCGGCGTCCCTGGTGATGCACAAAGGTGTCCCAGCAGTGCCTAAACTCTGAAAAGGGACAGGGGAGATAAGTCAGGTTCCCCTGTGGGGAGGGGGAGGCACCCAGGGCCCTGACTCTTAGGACAGGCTTCCCACATGCTGGTTTCAGTCCCTTCTTTCCATCCCCTGGGAACTTCCCTCCTTCATCAGGCACTTCCTTCCCATTGGAATCTGAGCCAGCCCAGGTCTCATTCTTTCTGGAAGCCTCAAGTCCTTCTTCCACTTCCAGCCACCCTCCCTTCCCACCCTGGGCCCCCATCTCCTGGCCTGGCCTCTCTTCCCATAGACCCCGAGTGCAGCCCTCGCCTCTGCAGGCAGCAGACCAAGGCCTCTCCCCCAGGGACGCCCGCCCTCCCCGCTATCTAGAAACTCCCTAGGGCCTCTCCTGCCCTGGCTGACCCCACCACACTCCAAGCTTCCATTCTCACCACTGTATTTCATCATGGAAATTAGGGCCCCAGCTCTGTCCAGCTGGCGCAGGCCCTTTTCATATCCTCGTTGATAATCATAGATGCGGGCAGCAAAGACGCGCAGGTTCACGTATGGGTTTTCTTGAAGGAATTTAGCCACCATCTCAGCACAGCTGAAGCAGGGGCTCCAGGAGATGAAGCAGGTGACCCTGTAGCGCTGGGCCTGTTTCAGCTTCCAAAAGGAAATCAGGTCCAGGAGGCACAGCTCTGCATGGCGGCCTCCAGGGAAACCGGGATTATTTGAAGCCTAGAAAAGAAAGCAAGGTGTGAGGCTGTCTTCTGTGAGCAGGGAGGGACAGCCTGGATCAGGTGAGGCTGGTGCGGGGCAGCCACCCACACAAAATTAGAAGGGGCACCAAACCCCAGTGATCAAGATGATTTTCTTTTCTTCTTTTTCTTTTTCTTTTTCTTCTTCTTCTTCTTCTTCTTCTTCTTCTACTTCTTCTTCTTCTTCTTCTTTTTTTGAGACAAAGAGTCTGGTTCTGTCTCCCAGGCTGGAGTGCAATGGTGCAATCTCAGCTCACTGCAAACTCCACCTCCTGGGTTGAAGCCATTCTTGTGCCTCAGCCTCCCCAATAGCTGGGATTACAGGAATGTGCCTCCACGCCTGGCTAATTTTTATATTTTTAGTAGAGAAGGGGTTTTACCATGGTGGCCAGGCTGGTCTTGAACTCCTGACCTCAAGTGATGCTCTCGCCTTGGCCTCCCAAAGTGCTGGGATTACAGGTGTGAGCCACCACACCTAACCTGATTTTGAAAATAATGTATTAATTTTTTATTTGACATTATGAAGAGATTTCTCTGATAATGAGTTTTTGGAGCATCGTCTCATTTTGGACCTGAGGTCAGTGCCTTCAGGACCCTCACTCTGGGTCCAGGCCTGCAGGGAGGGGCCGCAGAGCTAGGGGAGGGAGGACAGATGCCACTGATCTGTGTCTGAATCCCTTGTGGGGAGACTGACCTCTCTACCCAACATTTCCCCTCAGCTCACCCCTTCTGTGACCTATCATTCTAGAAGCTTCTTCATTGCGCTTTACGCTGCATTGAGTCGGAGTGACATAGACTGAGACCAGAGGGCTCCCTTTGCAGGGAGAAGTGGGGACGGGGAGCCCCCAGTAGGACTAACCCCAAATGGGGAAGGGCCCTGGTCATAGGGTGATTGTCCTTGTTGAGCCCAAGGTATTACGGCATTTTGTCCAAACACAAGTGCAGGATTTTCCAT
>CAUYLG010070883.1:0-43634 GCA_963573385.1 Cacajao melanocephalus
GATAACATGGGGAGAAATGCCAGATATAGGTGATGGGGAGGAAGGCAGCAAACCACATTGCCATGTATGTACCTATGCAACAATCTTGCATGTTCTTCAGATGTACCCCAAAACCTAAAGTGCAATAAAATATGTATTAAAAAAGAAAGAAAATAACACAATTCAATTAAATTTAAAATTAAACACTGGTTTCAAATTTGGGACACTATAAATAAATTGTTATAACTGTGAAAAAAAAAAAGAAGACATTTTTGTGTTTTGTGAGTGGAAGAGATAGAGATTGAGCAAGTACCAGTATGTCTGGAAATGTTCAATGATGGGAAAAATATAGTAGTTTCTTAACCATTATTCTAAGGCTAGAGAAAAGGTGAGGGGTGCCATCACAATGAAAGTATATGAATGCATAGTAACAAAACTATATGAATTCATAGTAACTTCCACATGCCAGATACTGTGCCAACACAGGAAAAGAGAATACTTTGCTAAATCATGCCTTTGTGAATATCAGCTGGAAATTTTAAAACTCTTCTAAGAGCTAGTTTTTAAGAAGTAGAAAAGCCATATTTTTCAGTATGTGTTTTCCCAAATTTGTATTTCTATTTAGATGAATGTAGCCAAACATATAAATATATAAAGATACATAAATACGTTATATTTTATTTTTATTATATATTTATATAAATATATATAAATCTTATAATTTGTATGTTTATAAATACATATAGTACCATTAATACTTTTTATTAATATTTAACATGTTAAATATGTAAATTTAACATGTTAAATATATAAATGTATATGTTTGTATTTATATGAACATACAAATTTGGATAATCTTTTCTGGTGTGTAAAAGAGTAAATGTTTTAGACAAATGTGTCTTCTATTAAGTATTTGATATTCCTAAAAAGTTGATGTATAATAGAGTCACATTTTGTAATAAGGAACATCAAATTGGGAATGTTAGTAAAATTTCTTTTTGCAAATATTGGCTCATTTTTTTTTGTCGAGCACTGTTTAAACTTCTAACCCCCTTTAAGTTTCTATCTGTTTCTCACTTGGCTTCATATTTTAGGTTTGCATGTTTTTCTCATAGTTCAATTAAATAGTAGGCTCAGTGAAAGACAAAAAGGAAGTATTTTTTGAGGTTAGTAGAATTTGGTAGCAAAACTAGATAGGGTTGTACAAAATTACAGGCAATTTCACATATGAACATAGATGCAATTGTCCTCAATAATATATTAGCTAACTGAATCAAATAGTGTATTTAAAAATTAGCATCTGGATTTTAAGGAAACTTTTTTTGAATAATGTAAAAAAGTAAAGACTATAATCTCAGATAAAACAACAGTCCAATTACTATGGGAGACCCATCTAATTAAAATAAAAAGTGATAGATTAAACATAAAACTAAGTTTTAAAAATACATCACTGGCCTGATGCAAAAGAAAGTAATCTAAAGATGCTAAAAATAAAAGAAAAAAAATGATAGGCAAAGATGTTGAAAATATATAGTTACATCTAAATTAACAGTGGCCTTATAAAATAATCAAATAATGTCTGACTTATGGGGTTTAAGTAAAAGATGAAACTAAAATACTGGAAAAAATAACATAAATTGCCAAAGAATTAACACAGTTAAATCATTAAAGATCCATTTGTTGCTTGAAGGAAATGTAAAGATCATTAAATTTATATATTGTGTGCCTGTTAAGGTATCTAAGGCAAACACAAAAAGCAAATGTTTAGAGAGTGTGTTTTATTAATATGTAGAAGTGGAATGAAAAAAGAATAGAACCTTTCAATTAATCTAGAAGTAGAGACAGAGAAAAATAAATTGAAATAGTAAGGCAAATAGTATGATGTGATTGGCAGCACTACCCTAAAATACGTTATTAATTACAATAAATGTAAAAGGGTGAAAGTAACATACAAGATTTGTCAAGTAGCATTAAGAATACAATTTTATATATTTTTTTAGAGACATTGAAATTTTTCTCTGTTCATACATACACAGAGACACAGATAATATATACATGTATATGTATATATGACAAAAATCATTAGATAATAGTAAAATGTTCCATAGTCCAGGAAGATGCAACAGTCCTAACCTAGTGTACACTGAACAGTTTAGTCTAATAGAACATAAGGCTAATATATGTTAACTCACAAGGACTATCTGCCATCATATTGTAATATTTTGAAACACTTCAGTAATTGCTCAACTAAGTGTACAATAAAACCAATAAAACTACAGATAATTTGAACAGCATACTTACTAAACTTGAACAAACTGACATACATAATATTAAATTGAAGAATTAGAAAATGTACCATTTTCAAGCCCATACAGAAAATTTATTAAAATAGTTCATATTTTATATAGGGTATAAAACAAAACTCATTAAATTTCTGAGCATTAATAGCACCCAGTCTATAATCTAAACCAGTGTGTTGTCAGCAGTATTTATTATTAAAATTTTGTAGGTTGCTATGTCTATAGTCTTAAATACCTATATTGTGGTAAAAGATTTAACATTAATAAGCTAAGTGTCTTAAGAAGTACAAAAAAAAAAAAGACTCATGAAATAAAGCCAAAATAAGTAGAAGGAAGAAAATGATAAACAGAAATGCAGAAACTAATGTAATAAGAAGCAAACACAAAATACAAATGATCAATACAGCCAGAAGTTAGGTCTTTGCACAACTGAAAATATAGACAGTACTGGTGAAGACACAAGTGAAAGCTAATATCTGCTTAAAAAAGGTCCAAAACTCAGATTATGTAGAGCTAGAGTAAGAGAGCCAGACTACTGCATATTAAATGCAATTGGCAATATATTAACTATGTTATTGTTGATATATGTTTTTGGGGAGACAACAAATATATTAATAGTTTTCAAAGTACTGCATCATTTAGATTATTTAGCTATGAATTTCATTTCTATATTAATATATAATTATGTTTTAAACATTCTTTCAAAATGTAAAATAGTGTCATATTTATGGGTAGGAGAAAGTAAGAGTTTGGTTAATAATTTCTTTATTGCTCTTACTCAAATTTGATGAGTATGATTACATGAGCACTCTTGTATTTGGCTGGAGTCATTGTTAACTGTTATTATAAATATATTATATATGTATATTATATATACATATATAACATTTTTAATTTTTTTTGAGACAGAGTTGCACTCTGTCACTCTGGCTGGAGTGCAGTGGCTTGATCACAGCTTACTGCAGTCTTGAACCTCCAGGCTCAGGTGATCCTCCCAGCCTCCTGAGTAGCTGGGACCACAGTTGCATGTCACCATGCCCAGCTATATGCTGTATTTGCTATTACAGTTTTGAAAAGCAACTTGGTAGTATTTCTAAAGAACTTTTTGAAAACTCATATGAGATAGTCTCAATAAATATGTTCCCTAGAAAATCTAAGCATTTATATAAAGAGCATTAACTATCAGTATTGGAAGCAACCTAAATATTTAATACATGCAATTGTTGAAATATCTTTGATACGAGCTATACAACTATAATACCAGCAATGATTTTGCAAGATATTCACAATACAATGTTAAATGAACAAAGGAGTACTAGCTTCCCAGGCCACATGTACTTCAAATTTTATCTAAAATATATGTTTATGTGTGTAAATAAAAAAAAAACCTGGAAGGAAATATACAAAATTATTAAGACATGTACTCTGAATGCTGAGATTATTAGTGAGTATTTTCTCTTTAAAAATTTGCTATATGTTACACATTTTCTATCATGGGCATTTGTGTTGTCAGTGAAAATAATAAACATTTATATAAACTATCAATGCAATTAATCATAAAGAGACTAAAAAAGTATTATCAATTCCATTGATGAAGAAAAACACAATAAAATATAAAATTTATAGATGGTAGAAAGCTCTTGGAAAGCTGGGATTAGAAAGGGAAATTCTTTTATTTTTAAACTTTTAAGTTCAGGGGTACATGTGCAGGTTTGTGACATAGGTAAACTTGTGTCATGGGGGCTTGTTGTATAGATTATGTCATCACCCAGGTGTTAAGCCTAGTAACTATTAGTTATTTTTCCTGATCCTCCCACTCTCCACCCTCCAACAGGCAGAAGGGGAAATTCTTTAATCTAAGAAAAGATATACACTAAAACCCTACAGCAACATAGTAATAAACACAGAGATTTTAGATGGGTACTGGAAAACAACTGGAAGAAGTTTAAAAAAACTCACAAGATTTGAGAGCAAGGGTCAATTTATTTTCAAATTATACGTCATTTGATAATTTACTTTGAAAAATCCAAATAAAGCACTTCAGAAAAAAATAAGATTTTTAAAAAAAGTTCCAATTGTGAGAATAGTACATGGAGAGCAGCAACATTCTTTATATTAACAAGAACCAATTAGAAAGTGCTACATAGAATAGAACACAAGAATGTACAGTATCCAGGAATTAATATAGCAAGAAATATAACTTTTATATAGGAAATTTGTGAACTAATTAAATTTTATAAACTCTGTTAAAGGATATATAATTTCAATAAAAAGAGATGTAAGATTACAAACTAGTGTGAAAGGATAAATTACTATAAAAGGAAAAAAGGAAATATTGGCAAGCTATAGGAAGAAAAATTGAGTTGGATCACAACTTCAAACTGATACAAAAATAAATTTAAAATCGATCTGAATTTCTAAATGTAACCATGATGTAAATGAAAAAAATGTCAGGAAATATTTCATGATTGGGAAATAATTTCTTAAATAGACCTAAACAAATAATCATAATTATTAACAGTATAAATATTTACAACATAATTAAACATTTTGATCAATCAAAGCAAAGGTTAACAGGCTCACAAAGGTGATGGAAAAGTTGATGTTCAACAGATATAATATTTAGAATGTACATATAACTACTTCACATCAGGAAATGTCAGGAAAGTCAATTCAAAACTGGGCAAAGGATATAAAGACAAAATTTAGAGAAGGGAAATATTAAATAATTAATGAACATTTCAACATCAATGGTTATCAGAAAATGCCAATTAAAAGCTGTAATACATCAGCAATTTTCTGTTCAACAAAAATTTTAAAATCCAGTAAAAATCAGGAACAGGTTAGGATGCAGGAAATAAAATTCCTCATGTATAACTAGTAGGAGTTTAAATTTGTACAGTTATTTGTGAGAGTGAGAATAATATTAAGTTGAAAAAATGAGTTAATATGTTTGCATATTGCAAAGCATAGTCATTCTGCTATTGGATATCTACTCCCGGGACACATTCCCATGGTGTGCAAGGAGGCTGACATGCAGATGTTTGCTGCTGCTAGGTGTATTGGATAAGTAAATGTGCCATATGCATGCTTTGGGATACTATGTAGAAGATAGAAGGAATGGACTTAGATTGTATAGCAACACGGGTGTCAAGAAACATCATTTGAATGGAAAGAATAAGGAACAGAAAATTTGTTGAACACCATTGTTTTAAATTATAAGTTATGGTCACATATAACACTATTATATATCATAGATAAATCTATATGCAACTTGGAAGTTTGGTTGAAGGGAATAAATAAATGATGTTGGAAATAATTGATAAAGATATAACAGAGAAACTAAGGAGACTCATAAGGACCAATGATTATCATGATAGTCATGAACAGTATACTATAAATAACTGAATATAGTCAGAACTAAACTGGGGAAAGAAAAGGGAGGAACAGGCAAACTGAAAAAAAACATGTGAGAAGGAGAAATAAATATTTACAAAATACAAAATTAGAGTGGTGAGAGCACATGGATACGTAGAGGGGAACAACAGACATAAAGTACTAGGCTTATACCTGGGTGATGAAATAATTGGTACAATAAACCTCCATGACGCATGTTTACCTGTGTAACAAACCCGCACATATACCCCTGAACTTAAAAGTTAAAATAAAATTTTTAAAAATCAGAATGGTAAGAATGAGTACTCAATATAAATTCCTTCATAAATTGGAAGCAGGCAGATTTTTGTTTTTTCTTTTTTTAGACAGTGTCTTACTCAAGGCTGGAGTCACCAAGGCTGAGGCTCAGGGTCATGATCATGGCTCTCTGTATCTCAGGCTCCCCAGGCTCAGGTGCTCCTTCCTCCTCAGCCTTACAAGTAACTGAACTACAGGTGTGTGCCACTGCCCCTGGCTAAGTGTGTGTGTGTGTGTGTGTGTGTGTGTGTGTGTGTGTGTAGAGATGGGGTTTTGTCAAGTTGTCCAGGCTGGTCTGGAACTCCTGAGCTCAAGCAATCCACCCAACTTGGCCTCCCAAAGTGCTGGAATTACAAGTGTGAGCCATAAAATGTGCAATTTTTTAACAAAAGGAATTTTTTTGTTAAAACGTGCAGTTCAGAGAGAATTTTTTTCTTAATTCCCACACCCCAAACAAACACTTTCTCTTTCTCTGGGTGGATAGTGGAGAGGAAGGTCAGTCAACATGATGGATTTCTGATTATGATTGTTATTTTGTGCAGATGCTGTGTATCTCTAAAAATAATTCCTAGTGACTTTGCCAGTCTCTTTACTGCGTTGAAGCTGCATATATTTTAGTCTCACTGGGCATATATTTGATTTCTTACAAGCTGACTGGAGTGCCTCAGGCTCTAAGTTGCTGTCTAATTTGCCTCCTAGCCACTGTCTGTCATAATTTTTATGACAAAGCTTTTTATAGTATAATTTGATATCTTTGAGTTACTCCATAAAATAATTTTCAGTCAGCACTTGTTATTACAAGGTGCTGGTTAATTCTGTAATTCTTTTATCAGTTTCACTACTTCCGATATTTTTCCCCCTGAGCTTTGTTTATTGAGATATCATTTACATACAGTAAATTATACATTAAACTTTTAAATGTGGAATTATGTATCTGTTATTTGCTTCTGGATTGTGACACTACTGACCTTTGGTACTGAATCACTTGTGTTAGAATGAATACCCTAGTGTAATAGATTTTTTATTTATATATTATTTTTAACTTTTAGTTTCAGGGTGTGCATTTGCAGATTTGTTATATGGAAGAATTACGCATTGCTGAGGTTTAGCGTTCAAATGATCCCATCACTCAGATAGTAAACATGGTACCTCATAGGTAGGTTTTCAATCCCCCTCTCTTCTCCTCTCCCTTCTAGTACTCTCCAGTGTCTATTTTTCACATCTTTATGTCTATCTGTATCAATGTTTAGCTCCCATTTATGTGTGAGAACATGCCGTATTTGGTTTCCTGTTTCTGCGACGTTTGTGGTTTTTGTGATTTGGCATTATTCCTAAAAATAATAACTCGAAGCAAAGCCTATGTGCAAAATAAAAACAAAAGAAATAACTCGACTTTCATTTAAAGTTTTTTTTAAAGCCACAAATTCACACAATTTGAGGGAATGGACAAAGCTCAAAACTTCACCTAATTGAACAGAAATTCGACCGTGTTCTCCTTTACAGTCAAATAAACTTCCTTTCCCTCACATGTTTATTAGGTGTGCCATTAGGAATAGGACCTATTTGCCATCAGTTTTGCTTGATTTTGTGCATTTCTTAATATTTCTGTCTCAAATAAATGTCTAGAGAGCCTTATAAGAAGTCCTTACAATTTTTTTCAAGCCATCGTTATTTACTGTCCTTACAGCATAATGCACATTTGGAGTGGGAGAAAAATCTATAAATATTAGGTTATTTTAAATGCTGCATATTTTACTTCTTCGCTTGGTTTGTAAAAGTTAATGTTTATAATGTCACATTTAATAAAACATTAGCTTTGAGAATGCCAGAAGATAATATTCATTAATATAGCAATAAATTATTTCTGTATTTTCTACTTTAAGTAGAAACTACAAATTAGTTATAATACCTTAGATTGGCCTACTTTTGATGCTCCTTTTGAGAATAATCAACTTTCAATTATTTACAATCATACCTCTGTTTTTCAAACCTCAGTAATTCCTGTAGAATTTCATAAGTTTTGCCTCGTTTATATATCACCCTTCCTATTATTTACTTAATATTTTTTGTTAAAATGGCTTGTGACAAAGACACAAGACCTAAGTATTGTTTTAGCCTGGTCCAAACAATAGTATTACAGTTTTAATATATTAGTAATATGTTCTGGTATATGTTCAATAAACACACTACCATTAAAATTAAAAATGTTTTATCTGTGTGCCAACTAAATTATATTAAGAACTCTGAATGTTGAGTGTTCTACATTTTGGGAATGACTGTATTATATTATATATTATTCTGTCATGAGGGTATGAGGTCCTTAATATATCTACACCTCTGTGTATATTGCCACGAAAGACTACAATCTTGGTATCTGGCAATGGTGGGATTTCTATAATCGGATAAAATGATCATGGGTTGGAATCTTAGTTTTCAATTTATGGAAGTCTTAGACAAATTTAGATGTCACTTAAATTTTTGTTTAAAATGATGTTTTAGATTAAAATATAAACTAAGATATAATGATCTGGATAAATGGAAAATTATCCCACAAAAAATATATATTATTTCTATGGAAATCCTGAATATAAAATATAGTCCGTTAACAGTAGTGGCATACTTAGCTCTTTGTGGGCAGAAATAACAATAAGAAAAAAGGAGATGAAGTTTCTCAAAATGGGAAGAATGATGATCTTGGATATTAATTACTAAATAAAAGGCCATCACAGCATTCTTATGAATACCAGATTTTTATGGCACTTCTTAATTTTCTACTTCTGTGGATGTGAAAGTGGTGGGTAAATGGAATACCATACAAACAACCAAGGTTATATTATCTTCTAAGTTGTAAAAAAGCAGCTAGGTACAATTTGAAGGTCCGCAAGAGGATAACTGAAAGTTCTTTTGCTGTAAACCCGTCTTTAAAAAATCTGTAAATTACACAATCCAGGGAAGCCCATGAGATATGCTGTGTATGATTTCAGAGATTCCTAATATACTGAATATCATCCATCTCAGAGAATACTGTGCTCAACTATGCAGGATTTGACACTTGTTAACATTTTTGTTGAGATTTGATTATATAGGTATGATATTCTATTTTCTACTCTAAATTACATGCCTATAATTTAGAAACTAAGGTTTAGTGATTATTTTGCACATCTGTTTAAATAAAGCATTCTATTTTTGTAAAACAGGCTGAGTTGAAGGGAAAAACTTGCTCTAGTCTTTGGTACACAGTGTTTATGAATCTGGCATTGCTAGTGGTAATACTATGAAGAGTCAGCAGAATTCAAGATTAAGGTTTAACAGCAGATTTGCTCAATAAAACAACTTTCTTCTATTGGCATTTCAGGAATTTCATTTTTTTGGTTTTGGTTAAGATAACGTAAAAAAATATGAACCACATTAGTAATGAAAATGAGATTTTTGGTATGGTATTGTTTTGAATATTTCTTTACTCAAGCAGTGTAAGTTTGTGGCTAAGAGTGTGAATACAGGAATCAGACAGATCTGGGAAGCCTTCAGGTTCTGCCATATATCAGGTCAAAAAGTCCTTTCAAAGCCTCAGTTTTCTTAACTATAAAGTGAAAATAATAATAGCATCTATTTAATTTGGTCATGGTAAGGATTAAATGGGAAGATTTCCATAAAGTTCTTGGGATAGTGCTGGTAAAACAGGAAGTAGTCCATAAATAGTAGCTAAGCAGCTATTGTCTTAAATAATAATATAAAAATAAACAAATAAATAATATAAAAATAAATTTAACATAAAATTATATAATTCAATAATATATAAAATTTGTATATAGGTAACTAATGAGGGATTCCTTGTTATGATTATCATTATATTTAATTCCTAAATCTACTCATTTTTAGAATAAATTTTAAGAAACAGATATGAATCAATGAAAATAAATAATCACAAATATACAAGTATACAAGATATTATGCAAGGCAAAGGAATAAATGGTAAATGAAGCATGTGAAGCATAGTCTAAGCCTGAATTTTTGGCTTATCTTTATATTGTAAAATAAAATACAAAGGAATGATAAAATCAAACAAACATTAATATGAATGGTATGATTTGTTTATTTGTTATGGTACAAAATCCCACCCATAACAAATATTTAAATCCTTCTTGGTAAGTGGCTTTAAATAATATATTTTTTATTTTACTACACTGATAGTAAAGAATACTTTAAATGTAATTTTATGAAAATATGTTTTAAAACTAAAATTTAGTGACATTGCAAGTATGGACATCTTGGTTACATAATATTTGATACCATTTTACCAATAAAACATTGAAAATTAATATATCAAAAGAAACCATGTGCCTAATAAACGACTCTTAAAGTATACTTTTGTATACCGTTTGCTTATTATTCAAAACTCAATTACAATAATTGCTGTGCTGGTAATGATGCTCATTTTTTCTTTAACTTCTGCATTCAACAAAATAAAACATTAATGGTGAATTCAATCAAAGAAAACATTAATAGTGAATTGACTACAAATTGCATAATTCTGCTTATATAAATAACTTCATTGTAATTAAGCTAATCTAAGGGCCACAAAAATGGTAAATCTTATGTGTAATCATATTTTGTCAAGAAAGTAGGTAGCTAAATTCCTATCCTTCTTTTACATTTTAATGAGGCCAAAGTATTCCAGTGAATAACAAAAAGACACAAATACTATAAGAGAGTCTGTTTACTTATTCATTCATCCTTCTATTAGTTCACATATTGAACTCCAAATATTCACAGTCACTGTTAAGTGATAAAAATAGCATTAAGAAAACACATAGTGTGCACTCTCAAAAAGTTCTTAATCTGAGATTAGAGATGGATAGATCATAAAAGCAGTAATGATGTGGCGTGATCAGAGTTATGTGTTCAGGATGGGGAGCACAGGGAGAAGCCACTAGAGTAGTCTGCGAGGCTTCTAGGAGGAAGTGTTGATTGAGCGAGTGTCAGCTAACGAAACAAAAAGTTATCCAGAGAGTTTACAGGAGGCAAGCACATTTCCAACATGTCCAAATGTACAAAGACGTAAAAGAGCCTGATACGTTCAAAGAAGAAAGTTCTAACTCAAAATGGAGAGATGGATAGGTATGATAGTGAGGTTCAGACAGACTAAATAACTTAATTAAGGTAATAGAGCTAGTTAATGATAGAGAAAGAGCTAGAACAAACAAAACAGGTTTGTTGTTTTATGGGTAATCTAATGCCTCAGGACAAGGAATCTTTAATTCAGTTTCCGCTCGTGGATTTCAAATTCCACAGCTCTCAAAGTTATATCTACATCACTGAGTTCATAAGTACAGTATACCTGCTGCATCTTTTTTTTAAAATTATACATAAAGTTCTGGGATACATGTGCAGAACATGCAGGTTTGTTACATGGGTATACATGTGCCAGATGACCCATCAACCTCTCATCTACATTAGCTATTTCTCCTAATGTGATCTCTCCCCTAGCTCTGCACCCCCTGACAGGGCCCAGTATGTGAGGTTCCCCTCCCTGTGTCCATGTGTTCTCATTGTTCAACTCCCATTTATGAGTTAGAATATGTGGTGTTTGGTTTTCTGTTCCTGTGTTAGTTTGCTGATAATGATGGTTTCCAGTTTCATCCATGTCCCTGCAAAAGACATGAACTCATCCTTTTTTAGGGCTGCGTAGTATTCCTTGGTGTTTATGTGCCAAATTTTCTTTATCCAGTCTATCGCTGATGGGCATTTGGGTTGGTTCCAAGTATTTGCTATTCTGAACAGTACCACAATAAACATACACATGCATATGTCTTTATAGTAGAATGATTTACAATCCTTTGGGTATGTGCCCAGTAATGGGATTGCTGGATCAAATGTATTTCTAGTTCTACATCCTTGAGGAATAGCTACACTGTCTCCCAAATGGTTGAACTAATTTACACTCCCACCAACAGTGTAAAGCATCCCAATTTCTCCACATCCTCTCCAGCATCTGTTGTTTCCTGACGTTTTAATGATCGCCATTCTAACTGGCATGAGATAGTATCTCATTGTGGTTTTGATTTGCATTTCTCAAATGACCAGTGATGATGAGTATTTTTTTTCATATGTTTGTTGGCTGCATAAATGTCTTCTTTTGAGAAGTATCTGTTCGTATCCTTTGCCTACTTTTTGATGGGGTTGTTTGCTTTTTTTCTTGTAAATTTGTTTAAGTTCCTTGTAGATTCTGGATATTAGCCCTTTGTCAGATGGATAGATTGCAAACATTTTCTCCCATTCTGTAGGTTGCCTGTTCACTCTGATGATAGTTTCTTTTGCTGTGCAGAAGCTCTTTAGTTTAGTTAAATCTCATTTGTCTATTTTGGCTTTTATTGCCATTGCTTTTGGTGTTTTAGTCATGAAATCTTTGCCTATGCCTATATGCAGAATGGAATTGCACAGGTTTTCTTCTAGGGTTTTCATAGTTTTAGGTCTTACGTTTAAGTCTTTAATCCATCTTGAGTTAATTTTTGTATAAGGTGTAAGGAAGGGATTAAGTTTCAGCTTTCTGCATATGGCTAGCCAGTTTCCCAACACCATTTATTAAATAGGGAATCCTTTCCCCATTGCTAGTTTTGTCAGGGTTGTCAAAGATCAGATGGTTGTAGACATGTGGTATTATTTCTGAGGCCTCTGTTCTTTTCCGTTGGTCTATGTATCTGTGTTCGTACCAGTACCATGCCGTTTTGGTTACCATAGCCTTGTAGTATAGTTTGAAGTGAGGTAGAAAGATGCCTCCAGCTTTCTTTCTTTTGCTTGGGATTGTCTTGGCTATATGGGCTCTTTTCCATGAATAGACCAATAATAAGTTCTGAAATTGATGCAGTAATTGATAGCCTACCAACCAAAAAAGGCCCAGGACCAGATGGATTCACAGCCGAATTATACCAGAGGTACAAAGAGGAACTGGTACCATTCCTTCTGAAACTATTCCAAATAATAGAAAAAGGACTTCTCCCTAAGTTATTTTATGAAGCCAGCATCATCCTGATACCAAATCCTGGCAGAGACACAACTAAAAAAAGAAAATTTCAGGACAATATCCCTTATGAACATCAGTGTGAAAATCCTCAATGAAATAGTGGCAAACTAAATCCAGCAGCACATCAAAAACCTTATCCACCACAATCAAGTTTGCTTCATACCTGGGATGCAAGGCTGGTTCAACATATGCAAATTAATAAACATAATCCATCGCATAAACAGAACCAATGACAAAAACCACAATTGTCTCAATAGATGCAGAAAAGGTCTTTGATAAAATTCAACACCCCTTCATGCTAAAAATGCTCGATAAACTGAGT
Source organism: Cacajao melanocephalus (assembly GCA_963573385.1). Taxonomy (NCBI): domain Eukaryota; kingdom Metazoa; phylum Chordata; class Mammalia; order Primates; family Pitheciidae; genus Cacajao; species Cacajao melanocephalus. The sequence goes on from CAUYLG010070883.1 coordinate 13,316, forward strand.
ATTAATGGGACATATCTCAAAATAATAAGAGCTATTTATGACAAACCCACAGCCAATATCATACGGAATAGGCAAAAGCTGGAAGGATTCCCTTTGAAAACTGGCACAGGACAAGGATGCCCTCTCTCCTCACTCCTGTTCAACATAGTATTGGAAGTTCTGGCCAGGGCAGTCAAGCAAGAGAAAGAAATAAAGGATATTCAAATAGAAAGAGAGAAAGTCAAATTGTCTCTGTTTTCAGATGACATGATTGTATATTTAGAAGACCCCATCGTCTCAGCCCCGAATCTCCTTAAGCTGATAAGCAACTTCAGCAAAGTCTCAGGATACAAAATCAGTGTGCAAAGAATCACAAGCATTTCTGTACACCAATAACAGACAGAGAGCAAAATCATGGACTGTAGGATGTTTATGGCAGTAATACTAAAGATCATTCTCCAGTAACTGGAAAACTCACCTGTGCCTCTTTTTACAATAACCTTTATAAATTTTAAGAACTGTTTGTTTATTGACATACTGTTATAACTGTAAACCTTGGAAGTGACACTTACCAGTTCAACATATATTTATTGACTTCCTATTATGTGTGCCAAGCCTTCTGTGAGATGCTAGAGATACCACATGAATATGAATTACTTCTTGCTTTCAAGAAACATTTGGTCACGTGTGAGACATTGTGGAGCAGAATGTCAGTTTTAAAATGTATTGATAAGTGAATTCAAAACTTATAAACCGGTCAGAGAAACAAAGAAAATGTTATACTTGATCTTCTTTTCATCTTCCTTATCTTTCTGTAAGCTCTTGAATACTTTTTCTCAATTTCTCAAATTCTCCTCTGAATTTTGTGTGACTTTGGGCTAGTTTTGTTTAGATTACTGCATTGGTTAGGATTCTTGGTGGAAACCAGAAGAAACAGACTGATCAACTTAAGCAAAAATAAAATAAAAGAGAAGAAAAGGAATTTATAGGAAGGATAGTCCATTACTCATAATATAAAATGATAGGCTCAAGCAGGACTCGGGAAAGAACAGAAAACCACCATAGCTTCAGGGATCTCAATAGCAAAAACTGACAGTTATTTTCATTGGAAATAACCCAAATCCATCGTCTTCTACCTTTATGTCTCTAAACTCAATATCTAAATTTCTGGTAGAGAGTATATGATTGCTCAAATGTGAGTCATATGGTTATAAGGCAAACAGCAATAGCATGATTTATAGTTCTGCTAAAACCACAAGGAGAGTGGTTTTCCAAGAGAAGAGTGTGGTGCTTTTACTAAAAGTTGGGGGAGGCACACTGGGAAGGTAAGGACAACATTTCTCAAAGTTGAGAAATGTATGACCTCTTTTAATTGAAAAAAATGATTATACCCCTCTTCAATGTAGTTTTATTTTTATTTGTCATCATCAATATTTTAAAGTGTTTGAGCAGTTTGTGTTTATTAATATACTACCCTCTTTTATAAGATTACTGAATGTGAAAGTATAGAAAATGATGACTAATTTTTGTTTTTTGGTTTAAAACAATGTGAAAAATTATAACTATATTTTTGTTGTCCTGCCTGTTGGTCCTGGTAGCTAGGGATGGGGAGTAGTTCTCCATAATTTCTACCCCAGCTCATACTTTCTAAAATAATCTTACCAATCAAATGCAAACAAAACTAAAATAGAGCATGAAATTTTATTTGGAAACATTGCTTTGCTGTGACAGATGATATTTTTTGCTGAAACTGAATCATTGCTCAAAATCTAAATATGAAACCAATGGCTGCAGGCAGGTTCTTTTAAGTTTGGCATGCCTATTCCACCATACGCTCAGGGATAATTCAAAATGTCCTCCACTATTCTTCCGCAAAACAGCTTCATAACCATTGTTTCAAGAGTGCTCAGTGATGTCCATCTAACCATCATTCATCATGAAAATATTACTTGTGTATTAAGTCCACATCTGTTCTTTTGTCATTAGCCTGAATAATTAAAGTGATCTATTGAGTCTCAATGTTGTAGTAAAGAAAAATGCAACAGGTGCTGAAATGCAGAAGCAGCATTCGGGTCTAGGGCAGATATCCAGAATGTGCTTATGTAGAAAATTTTAGATGACTATAAAAATAAACAACACATCAAATTTTAAAAATTATCCAAAATGAGAGCTAATTATCTCAGTCTGCAAAAGGTTAGTTTTTCTCTGTGGTTTTTCGGTGTGGAATAATAGTATTCATTTAATAATTTTTCCATTCCATTAGATTAAAAAAATTACTGGGCAGTAGCTGCACAGATTTGTGCAAGGGGCTATCAGGGAGACAAAGGTAAACAGAATATAAAGGCTGCAGATAAGAAACATACACATCATCACAATGCACTACTATAGTGCACCTTCTGTTTGAGAACTACTCTAGTAAAGGGACTGAAAAATTGCACAATTCCTTTTATTAAATGAAATAATATTATTAAATGAAATAATTATTGCATTTCCAGGTGCTTGGAGTACAAAGAAAAAATAGATAGCTGTCTTTGTCCTCATGGCTCTTGTTATCTTGTGACAGAAAAAGAATTAGACAAATAATTTTGCAAATATTCAATTAATCACACATGCTGTAAATAGTAGTACAAAGGAGAAACACTGATTCCAGAGAGCATGAAACAGAGGCCCTGACCTATTTTGGGCTTTCAACAAATGCTTTCCTAAGAGGGAATCTGAGGAGATTCCTCATATGGCATGGTTGAGGAGACTGACCATAGAAGAAGCACCTCAGGCGTTGGATACAGCAGACAAGGCAAGAGAAGGAGGGTTTCCAGGACAGGTGTGAGTGGGGGTCTAATTGTCTGGGATGCAGAAAGATTTGAAGAGGAGTATTGGGAAAGAATGTGGGAGAAGCTGAGGTCAAATCAGCATGTGGTCTTGAAAACCTTCCTGGAATACTTACCAAACAAAGCACTTGGACTTTATTTTTATAGTCCTTTATAAAAAACATTTTATAAATTAAATTTTTGATTTAATCAAAAACATCCTTTGTAAAAATTGACTTTCTAGGAGCTGTTGAAGCCACTGAAGCATGGGATATAACAAAAGATATGTAAAAATTACTCTGTCAGGAATGCACACAGTGCATTGTATGGGGTGGAATCAGAGTTAGCCAAGTCGTACTGGAGGCTGTGACTGAACCTCAGGGGAGCTGGAATGGGTGACTCTAGGGACAGTGGAAGGAGGGCTAGGATTAGAGGTAAGGGTGAATGAAATGGCAAACGTGCCTTTGAGGCTTTAAATTTGGATGGTTGTTTGGTGCCAGTGTCAGAGTTATGGAATACAAGAAAAACACCAAGTTTTTGCCTATAGATGAATATAGTTAATGAATTTCAGCTAGTAGATGCTTATTTTTAAAGGAAACTGACATCTACTAGGTAGGTATGATGAATAAATTTGCTTGACAAATTTTATTTAATACAAATGTAGAAAAAGAATCTAATTTTTTTTCTGCAAATGTATTTATTTGAATGGACTATAAATTATCTTTGTTTAGAAATCACATTCATTTTTTAACCTTTCTATTTTTAATTTTTTTTCTTATTTACCAATACTGTTAACATTGAAGAAGTAAGGAAGAAATACGTAGAAAAAGAGCTGTTTATATTGTAATTCCTGCCACTTAGCCAGCAGCCTAATGGTCGCCTTCTGGAGAGAGACTTGGCAGCTGTTTTGATTGGGTGAATCAAAGGGCCAGACTGGAGCCAGGTAATTTGGCTGTCCCTTTAACGAGGCATCTTCACAGACATTTACAGCTGCTTGTTTATTCTCTTTCTAGAAGCTTGATTTGTAACCTCAATCAATTTTGGAGTATTTATATAACTCATTTAAAAAGGAGAAAGAGTCAACTAATCCAACTACTGCCAGCAATAACCAGCCAGGTTCAACCAATTCCAGGCCTCTTAAAAATTATTTTGCACTTATATAACTTAACGAAGACTGTCTTCTAGTCCACAGTTGTTTTTCATTTGTTAATTCTGAAATTCTTATTCTGGCCACCCGTCAGTGTCAATAGAGTCAATATGTTCACCTGTCAGTGTTCACATTTTATCTCTAGTTGTGGAAGTTCTCAGTAAACTGACTCAGTTGTTGGATGGGGACATTTTGCTGGACAGTGTTCTAGACCCAGTCCTAAAGCTAGCCTAGAAAGTATACTTGATTCTGATATTTTAAGAATGGGGAGAATTAATGGTTTGAAGCAGAGGAGAGGTAGGTGTTTTCTCATTTTCAGAATATCTCTTTATGCCTTAGAAGAAAAAAAACGACCCTAGATATAGCTTGGCATAGCTTCCAGAGCTCATCTGGGGAGTAAGTAGGGAATCAAATAATCAGAGCTACTCTCTCAGGTACTTAGCAGTGCAACTTCTAAATCTTTCAAAGAAAAGGTACAATTGCTACAATTAATTGAAGTTTTGGGGTCAGTTTTCTACTCATCCTAAGTGTTCTTTCAAATTGAAATTTTCACCATTATGTGTTGACAGCAGTTGAAAGACTTAACCAGCTAAGTATGATGAAGCATGTGTTTCTGCCTTTGATCTTTTTCCATTTTGAAGATGACACACATGAAATCGTGTAAGTTGAAGAGAATAGGGTAAGGTTAAAGAGATGAATTGTCTAATCTTTAGTGTTCATAAACTTAGTACCATATCTCCACATTCCCCTCTGAGGCTTACACTTACTTTCCCAGTAAACTGAATATAATGATCACATGTCATTTAATAAAAAACACCCTTTATAAAAATTGACTTTAAAGATATCATTTGGCTGACATAGGTTTTCTTCCCATAAAATTCCTCAAACACTCCTGATGATAAAATTAAAATGGAAAGGCTCGAAATATGAAATCTCAAGGAGAATTTACAGAGACCCGAAATCTGCTGAAAGATCATTTGATAAAAGGCATAGAAGCATTAAGCAATCTTCAGCGATTACAAGTTGAATTGGAACTTGGATAAAAACAAAATTATATATTCGTTTAACTTGGGATAAAGAAGGTAAGTATAAATCTATGTATTTCTAAGCATTGGAATTTGGATTATTTTGCTATCTGCATTGTGATGCAGAAAGAGATTTTGTTTTACTATTGATTATTTCATTAGAAAATGGGTGTTTCTAAAAACACAAGCAGATACTGACACAAGAATATGCTCAATTTGGTTTATTATAGAGATATGTTAGGCTCTGCAGCTTTGGTAATACTGTGTTTTCATATCTTATCAACATATACTTTCTCTCTGATGTTCTGTCATCTTCAACATCTTAAAAATAGACAATCCAGGGTGAAAGACCGAAAAAATTGTTAGATTTTAACTTTTGTTTGCCTCATAAATATCCTGAGGAAAACTGCATGGAGAAATGTGTTTGTTTAGTGTATCCTATAATGACATGTATTGTGCTATTATGCCCAAAGCATTTCATAAGCACTTCCTTGTATAATCAGAAAAAATCAAAATAGAAAATCATTTGAAAAACTGGTTGAAAATTTCCTTATCTCCTTTTTAAAATGACATGCAGTAGTTTAATAGAATTCAAATAAAGAGATAGGGTAGTTTTTATTTTTATGTATTTCATTCTTTTCACTGGTGCTTCTTAATCTTGAGAGAAATTTTGTAGTCTGCAATTCAGGAAATAGCATGGCAGGGGTTCTTTATGGAGACAAATTGCTGCTAGGTCTTGCCAGGCAATAGATTAGGAATGACTTTATTTTGCAAAAGCTCATATAGGTCCTGTGGCCACAACTGAATAATGGTTAAAGTTATAAAATAAAATATCCACAGGTATATAAAATGCTAATAAAGGTAATAAATCATTTGGTACTTTGAAAATTTACTGACTTTTATCCTCTTTTGCTTGAAAAGGAAGCCTTATTTTGAAGAGATGTGGTCTTCCTGCTGTGTGCACATAATTAGCAGTAACGGGAATTAGACAAGCACACTTAGTGCAAGCTCATCCTTGTTTTAAAGTTGTGCTTGTCAAATGAGGATGTAAAATGAGATGTGCTGTGAATGCTTCAGTGCATTGTGGCCATATGGCAGGCTTTTAGCAAAGAGGCACCCTGGGAGAATATTTGCTTATTTTTCATTCATGTCACTGAGACTCACAGCACCCTTTCTCTCCTAATGCCTAATAGAGGGTACTAAGAAAACAAGTGGCTGAATTTATGACCTTACAGAGATTTCTCATTCATAATAAATTAAGGCTAATATGAACTGTCTTAATTTAAGGTTAATTAATGCATTATCAGCCCATGATATTCTTGTTCTCTGTCCTAAATGTTTATAGAAATGACTATAATGTTAAAAATAAAAAACCAGACTCCCACTACAGACGGATTGGAAAGTGTAGGAAGAAGAGAGTGTGGCTTACAGTTTTTGAGATTCTACTATGAGTTCAGCAATGTTTTAGTGTTTTGTCTTTTAATCTTTACCATACACTTTGAGGCAGATACTATTCTCAGTTCTTAAATGAGGAAACAAGATAGTTTTGTACCTTGCTAATAATCATAAAGCTAGTGAATGAAAAAGGTGTCATTAAACATCAAATCTGTGGGACCATTCTCTTTTCACTATCAATATTGCTGAGAGCTCTTCACTTACCTTCCTTACCTTCTGGATCTCCTGACCCAAAGGGCTGAAGTTAAGTCTATCTTCTGATTATACAGTTATTAACTGGGTATTAGTTCTCTCTCAAAATTTAGTGAGGATTTTGAATATGGTTTATTACCTATTCTTTGTAAATTCTATTATTGTTCTGATTGATTTCAGTGTCCATGTGCATAATCCATCCAACTACTTCACCTCAAGTATTTCCTTCTAAGCTCCTCAATACAACCAAATATGTGTCTTTTATGCTCTCTACACTTCAGAAAACAGATTCTGTTGGACATTATCATCATATAGAACTGTTCTGTTTTAAAAATATTTTTATGATTAAATTATGTTAAATTAAAATACTCCCAATATCTCTTCTCTTTCCACCTTATGGATAGAAACCATGATTTACAGTAAGCATAACTATCCAAGAAAAAAAAAAGACATTTTCCAGCATCTACTACAGCTAGTCTTGGCCAAATGACTAAGTTCTGGTTAAAATATATGAGAAACATTTTGTGTAAAATTTTTCATAAAGGTAGTTGAAAGGAGGGACTTATTTTGTCTTCCTTCTTACTGGCTTGACAGCTCATGTTCTATCTGGAGTTCCAGTCCTTTTGCCCATAAGAAGGAAACCATGAGCTGAAGGACAGTAGGAGACTGGTTCTTTGATCTTTGATTTTATGGAGTGCTCTACTACCCAGGACTGCCTGTTTTCTAGAATTGTTTTATATGAGAGAGAGAGAGAGAGAAAGACTTCTGTTTTGTTTTAGCTAGTATTATTGTATTTTCTCAAATTCAACAAAACCTAACCTGATACATTTACTGTCGGTTTTTTGTCAAGTCATCAATGATCCTATGTCCATTTCTTCCAAGCCAGCCTGGCATCCACAGTTAATCACATGCACAACTCCTTCACCAGCATAATACCTATGACTTTCTGTAGAAATCAATGAATACAGTCTTAGCCTTCATCCAGCAATCTGGGACTTCGTGGGTTTTCTAGAGCCTACCATATATTTGTACATATTTTTCCTTGGTGTGAAATACCAGTCTCCTTGATGTTTTGAAAAATTCTGCTCTCTTAAGTATCTCATTTCTGGTTATCTCTTTCTTGCATAATGACTGCCAACTCAGACTCAAATCCAGGAAGATTCCTTGATTAAACACCACTTCCTTCCAGCCCGGGACACCTAGTTGTTTTCATTGTCAGGTTTCCTGATCTTCATAGTTTATTCTTCCTGTTCTTTTTTTCCCCTAAATTTTCAACCAGGTCTTTGACATTTTTAAGGTATCAGCTAAATAGCCTAGGAGTCAAATTAATATTAGTGGAACAGACATAGAAATATCTTCTAGGATTCTGGAAGAAGAGTTACAGTGGTAGGAGAATATTGAGAGAACTTTCTGATGTAATGTTCCCCATTTGCATTTAAATCTGCCAGAATTTTTCCCTGTTTATCCCTAAGGAATTGAAATATGACTGCCAACTTAAAAAATGCATATGCCTGCCTTTTATTTTATTTTTCTTGGTTATAATATCAAGTTGTTCCTATCTAGTTGGAAGGAAAATTTTTTTCTTTTAATTTTGTGTAACACTAAAATATACAGTATAGTATTGCTGAAAGCAAGGTTCCCATCAAAAGTATCTACTGCCCAGTATTTATGAAACCTCTGGATTATAAAGCTTTGAAATAAAATTGAGAGAGATTTCTTGAAAACTGTTAAAATGTCTACAGCTTTGCCATATATGATACTAAATCAAAGTAAGTAGTGTATCAACAAATGAGTGAGTTGCTGGTCACATTTGTTGTTAATCCAAAAGCTGGCACTGAAATCCAGATCTTTTAAGATTCTTTATGGTCAGTCTTTTCTCCTGCTATTGTCTATAGCCTTTTCTCCTATTACTAATACTGATCAAAGTCTTTTACAAGATAATGAAATAGCTCTATATTAAGAAAATGACCATGAAGAAGTAGAAAATATTTAAAGGCACTGAGAATTGGTCAAAATCAATAAAGATATGTAAAGATGCCTTACATGTATGTTGCATTCTTTTGTTTTAAGGATAATTTTATATAGTCACACTAGTTTTTGAATCAAATTTGCCTTTTTAAATAAACTTTTATTTTAGGATACTTTTTGGTTTACAAAAACATTTTCAAAATAGTGCAGAGCATTCCCTTAGGCTCCTCACCCAGTTTCTCTTATTATTAGTGTCTTACATTGGTTTGATACATTTGTCACAATTACTGATTCAGTATCAACACATTATTATTAACTGATGTTCATATGTTACTGAGAGTTTTTAAAATTTTTATCTAATGTCGTTTTGCTGGTTCAGGATACCATCCAGGATACCACATTACATGAAGTCATTGTTATGCTAATTCCTTGGGCTCCTCGTGACTGTGACAGTTTCTCAGACATTTCTTGTTTTGGATGACCTTGGCAGTTTTGAAGAGTATTGGTCAGATATTTTATATAGTGTCTCCATACTGGGATTTTTTTTTTTTAATGATTAGATTGGGGTTATGGGTTTTTGGTAGGAAAACCACAAAAGTAAACTGGCACTCTGATCAAATCCTATCAAATATACATACTAGCAACATAACGTATCACACTGTTGATGCTAGAGTTGATCACCTGACTGAAGTGGTGTTTCTCAGGTGTCTTCACCAAAGCGTTTCTCTCTGTCTCTGTCTGTCTTTTTTTCCCTCTTTTCCATACTGTACTCTTAGGAGGCAAGTCACTTTGCTCAACTCATATGTAAGAAGTGAGGAGTTATCCTCCATTTCTTTGAGGCAGAGTATTTGCACAAATTATTTGGAATTTTTTAAGCATAAGAAATTTGTCTATTCTCTCCCATTTTGTTTTATTTTTTAAAACCAGGTATTTATGTCAGTATGGACTCAAGGATATTTATTTTGTTTTGTTATAATATTATACTACCTTATTTTGTTGTTCAGATTTCTTTAGTTTTGGCCATTGGCAGCTTTCAGTTGGTTCCTGTGTCCCTTTGACATACCCCCATCATTGTGCAGTTTCATTGAGCACTTCTTCACTTTCTGGCACTACAGGATGCTCCAGATTCATCTTGTGTGTTTCTTGCTCCAGTCCTAGAATCAGCCATTTCCCCTAAGAATCTGGATTTCCTTTTATTGGAGAAAGATATTAGATACCAAGATCTGGGTACTAGGTGTGCTTGTTGCTCCTGGATGTTATTATGTCTATGTCCTCTCAACTACAGAGGAAGGAAGTATATGATTACATACTAATCCATGCATGTATTAGCATAGTTGCTAATATTTTAATTATAGGAAAGACTACATTTTTTTGTATCTCTTTCTCATCTTGTACTATAATTTATCATACACTTGCTATGCACAACTATTGCTTACAGGGCTTTAAATGTATTCTGTCACTTAATCTTCACAACCTTATTTGGTATAGGTAATATTATCATTCTTATTTTAAAGATGAAGGAACGAAAAATCTGGCTCTTTTTTTTTTTTTTTAAGGGGAGCAAAGAGGACAGGGTCTTGCTTTGTTGTCCAGGATGAAGTGCAGTGACATAAGCATGTCTCACTGCAACCTTGAACCCTGGGCTCAAGTGATCCCCCAACTTCAACCTCCTAAGCAGCTGAGACTACAAGCATGCACCACTATGTGTGGCTAATTTATTTTATTTTATTATTATTTCAATAATTTTGGGGGAACAGTTGGTGTTTGGTTACGTGTATAACTTCTTTAGGTGTGATTTCTGAGATTTTGGTGCAGCCATCACCTGAGCAGTATACACTGGACTCGATGTATAGTCTTTTATTCCTCACCCACCTCCCACTCTTCCTGCAAGTCCCAGAGTCCATTATATCAATCTTATGCCTTTGCAACATCATACCTTAGTTCTCACTTACAAGTGAGAACATAGGATATCTGGTTTCCCATTCCTGAGTTATTTCACTTGCAATAATGGTCTCCAACTCCATCCAGGTTGCTGTGAATGCCATTATTTCATTTCTTTTAATGACTGGGTAGTATTCCATGGTTTATGTATATTTATTTGCCTGTTGATTGATGGGCATTTGAGCTGGTTCCACATTTTGCAATTGCAAATTGTGCTGACGTAAACATGCATGTGCAAGTATCTTTTTCATATAATGACTTATTTTCTTTTGGGTAGATACCCAGTAGTGGGATTGCTGGAACAAATGGTAGTTCTACTTTCCATTCTTTAAGGAACTCCAATTGTTTTCCATAGTGGTTGTACTAATTTACATTCCCACCTGCAGCATAAAAGTGTTCCCTTTTCACCACAGCCACGCCAACATCTATTATTTTTTTATTTTTAAATCATGAACATTCTTGCAGGAGTAAGGTGGTATTGTATTGTGGTTTTGACTTGCATTTCTCTGATAATTAGTGATGTTGAGTATATTTTCATGCTTGTTGGCCATTTTTGTATTTTCTTTTGAGAATTGTCTATTCATGTCCTCAACCCACTTTTTGAGGTGATTATTTGATTTTTTTCTGGTTGATTTGTTTGCGTTCCTTGTAGATTCTGGATATGTTATTTGTTACTTGTTGGATGCATAATTTGCAAATGTTTTCTCCCACTCTATGGGTTGTCTGTTTACTCTGGTGATTATTTCTTTTGCTGTGTAGAAGCTTTTTAGATTAATGAAGTCTCATCTATTTATCTTTGTTTTTGTTGCATTTGCTTTTGGATTCTTGGTCATGAAGTCTTTGCCTAAGCCAATGTCTAAACGAGTTTTTCCAATGATATCTTCTAGAAATTTTATGGTTTCGGGTCTTAGACTTACATCTTTGATCCATCTTCAGTAGATTTTTGTATAAGGTGAGAGATGAGGATCTTCATTCTCTACAGCTTCATTCTTCTACATGTGGCTTGCCAATTATCCCTGCACCATTTGTTGAATAGGGTGTCCTTTCCCTGTACTGTGTTTTTGTTTGTTTTGTCAAAAATCAGTTGACTGTAAGTATTTGGCTTCATTTCTAGGTTCTCTATTCTGGTCCATTGTTGTATATGTCTGTCTTTATATGAGTACCGTGCTATTTTGGTAACCATAGCCTTGTAGTATAGTTTGAAGTTGGGTAATGTGATGCCTCCACATTTCTTCTTTCTACTTAATCTTGTTTTGGCCATGTGGGCTCTTTTTTGATTCCATTTGAATTTTAGAATTGTGTTTTTCTAGTTCTGTGAAGAATGATGATGGTATTTTGATAGGAATTGCATTGAATTTATAGATTGCTTTTGTCAGTATGGACATTTTCACAGTATTGATTCTACCAATCGATGAGCATGAGATGTGTTTCCATTTGTTTGTGTTGTCTATTATTTCTTTTGGTAGTGTTTTGTAGTTGTCCTTGTAGAGATCTTTCACATCTTTGGTTGGTATATTCCTAAGTATTTCATCTTTTTTGCAGCTGTTATAAAAGGAGTTGAGTCCTTGATTTGATTCTTAACTTGATTGCTGTTGGTGTATTGCAGTGCTATTGATTTGTGTACATTTATTTTTGTACTTGGATACTTTACTGAATTCATTTATCAGATCTAGGAGCTTTTTGGATGAGTCTTTAAGGTATTCTAGGTGTAAGGTCATATCATTAGCAAATAGCAGCAGTTTGACTTCCTCTTACCAATTTGGATGCCCTTTATTTCTTTATCTTTATCTTTTTGGATAGGGCTAAAGGATAAAGGGAAGACGACTAGTCCTAGGATGTAGGACTTCCAGTACTATTTGAACAGAAGTGATGAAAATCATGCCTGCTAGTTTTTAACTTTTTTGGGGGGGTGGAAGCAGGGTCTTGCTCTGTTGCCCATGCTGGTTTTGAACTCCTGAACTCACCACAGCCTCCCAAAGTTTTGGGATTACTGGTGTGAGCCACGGCACCTGGCCAGAATCTCTCTCTTGCACAGAGTTTAAATAGCTTTCCCAAAATCACATTTTATTAAATGGTGAACTCAAGTTTAAATTTATGTAAACTTATTACAGAATCAGCCTTTTTAACAACTATATTATATCATCTTCTCAATATGTAATGTGACTTTGAAGAAATTAAAATGGTTTTCATGGTCAATACTTATGAGTGTAATTATTTCATAGTCACAATATATGGAATAATTATACTGATTTATATTGGCTGCAAATTTATAAAAGGTAGGGCTGAATAATTACAACCAAGTCTAAATGAGATTTGAAAATTTAAAAAATAATTTATGATATTATTTTAACAGTAAATATTTAATATTATTTATTAAATATTAAATAGTTACTATTAAAATATTAATATATATTTATTAATGTTAATAAAATATTAATAGTAACTATTTAATATTTAAAGTTTTAAATAAAGTAAATATTTAAAGAAATATTTATTAGTTAATATTATTTCTTAATAGTATTGTAATATTTTTAAATAAATGTTTTTACTGAAGTATATAATATATTAAGAAAAGTATCCAAATCAAGTGTACAGCTTGAGAGATAGTTGTAATGGGAACCTACTCATTTAATTACCATTCAGATTAGGCTAAAGAAAATGAACACCCTAGAAGGTCTTGCCTTCATTGTTGTACCAGCTGAATGATAACCATTATTTTGACTTACAGTACACTGATTAGTGTTTCTTTATTTAAACTTTACATATATAACATAGTATGTGCTATTATGTGTCTGGCTTCCTTGCTCAACATAGTGAGATTCATCCATGTTACTGTGTATAGAAGTTTCTTTATTTTCATTGCTGTAAGGAATTCCATTATATAAATGTAATACAAATTATTCATCCATTTAAATTTTGATCACCACTTGGGTTATTTCCAGGATTTTATTCTTACTAAGTAACATTCTTGTATGTGCAGTCTTTTTTATCTTTGGGTATATACCTAAGAATAGAACTGCTGAGTCATAGGATGTGTTTATTTCCCATTTTAGTCTCTTTTGCCAAATAATTTTCCAAAATGGTTGTCATTGACACTTGGTATTTTCAGTCTTTGAAATTTTACCCTTGCGTTTTTACCCAGAATTTAAAATCAGCCTGTCAATTTTCATAAAAATTCCATTGGTAATCTTATGGAGTTAGAATTTAATGTATACTGCAATTTAGAGAAAAATGAAATCTTTATAATATTATCTGAATCCATGAATATATTCCTCTATTTATTCAGGTTTTATTTAATTTCTCTCAATCTTTTGTAGTGAGCAGGCATATCTTTTGTTAGATTTGTTCCTAGGCATTTGATATATTTGATAGTATTGTAAAATAATCGATAGAGTCTATTCAATAATCTATTGAATACATCTGTGAATATAGATACCTTTCTTTTCCAACCATTTGTTTCTATTATCTTATAACAGTCAATCCAAATCATGGAGAAAAGTTTTTAATATTTTCTCTGTGAGTACAATGCAGTTTTTAAAAGATTCTTCTTATCAGATTAATAATAATCTTCCTCAATTTAGTTTTTGTCATTCACAGTATTGAATTAAGAGGGTCAAGTATTTTTTCTTTTTAGAATACTAGTGCTATGACATACTACTGATTTTCAAGTGCTAAAATGGCATTGTGTTTTTAAAATAAACTAAATATTGTCATGACTTTTTTCTATTTTATATATTGCTAAATTGTTTACTAATACACTGTTTAAGATGTTTGTACCCATGTTCTTCAAGAGATTTGTCTGTAAATTTCTTGATATGGCTTTCTGTGATTGTTATCAAAGTTATACTGATATTATAAACCTAGGTGGTTTCATTTTTTGTTGTTGTTATGAAAGTGATTTTTAAAGAGATGCCTAATTTCTCTTATATGTTTGGTTAGAATTCATTGTTTATGTCTTTGTACCTGAAGTTTTTTTGGGGGGGTAAATATTTAATTATACATTGAATTATTTTATAAATATAGGGAAATTCAGATTTTAATTTTTTCTTATGTCAATCTTTGTAAGTTCTGTGTGAATTTAATTATTTTATCTAAATTGTAATATTTGTTGGCATAAAACCCTTTGTTTCCATCTTCCCACTCTCTAATAATAACTCTTTAAAGCTTTCAGAATCTGATGAGTACTCTTTTTTGCCTCCCAATGTATATTTTTACATGTTTTACTTTCTAGGTCATTGCAGTTGAGGTTAATAGAAAAAAGTCAACTGCTCACATAGTTCTTTTTACCCTACAAATCCCCACATTAAGAATTGTGAAAGTTGAGGTTTATGACTTACTTTAATTTTCAATAGAACAATCAATAGATTATATGTGCATGTGTATGTATATATGTGCATGTATATATGGACATAGGAGGAGAGACAAAAAAGAAACAAGAAGGCTTTGAGAACCTTATCCATGTAAGAGTAAGCATTGGATAAGTTGTCTATCAAGCTTTCCACAAAAATTCCTCATCATTTTAATATCCTTCAACAACTTTAAATATAAGCAATTGTGGTAACAACATAAGTAGATTAATATTGTAGGAATTACCCAGATTTTGGTTTCCACCTTTCACATAAGTGGTTCTCAAGGTGTGCACCCAGCAGCACTAGCAATTTTACTGATTAAAGCTAAATTCCTAAACCCAAACCCACACCTACTGAATCAGAATCTCTTAAGCTAAGACCTACAAAACTAGTTTGGTAATCAGCTCTTGGGAGGAATCTTATTCACTGAAGCTTGAGAACTTTGGATTAACTCTTTGCTGGTAATTAAGCAGACTAGCTTTACCAGATGTTTAAAGCTACATAAACATACTTTTGAGATGCTTTTAATTTTTTTGCAGACAAAGGAAAGTCTCTTACCTGAGCTGAAGTCTAGTCTTCTCTAGAGATAGATAACTATTTCAGCACTAAAACAGATACCTATACAGCTGAGACTGTAAGAGTGAAATCTTTTTGTGCATCTCACTGATCTAATTTAAAAGTTAAATTGTTTGTCTAACCTCAAAGGTGGTTTATTTGGCTGATTAAAGTCCTTACATTGTAATTTTTTTTAGATAAAGGAGAATAGGAATAAACTAATTTTACCTAACTCAGCCATAATGATTCAGAGCGGGGCGTGATATATGTCCAATATTCAAAATGAAAAACAATTATTACTTGTCATTTATTAGTCTCTACTAAAACAATGGCAGTTTAGAATGGCATAGAAATATGCTTACACATAGACATTTGGAATATATCTTCTTAACAATAACCAAGACTCTATTCATCTATTGGTACTTGATGAATTGTGTACTGTTTCAATATTTTTTATACTCAAGCAATTATATATCTGATAATAGGAGGATGTAACTATCATTTCTGTTTTGCTTCTAAAATTGTGAAGTAATTCTAAGTAGATATTATAATTTCCACTGATAGGTTCTCATATTACTAAATTAACAGCTATTAACCTGGATGCTTTGTGAAATTAATAAATGCTCTTTCCTCCTGTTTGACCATGTATCTGGGTTCCCTCTGGGCTGTCTTATATCCTGTACTCCTTTAGCAGGAAGCCACTTTCCAGAACAAAAACAATGTGATGAATTCATTCTATCTATATTTACTATTAACTTGTAGAGTCTATAAACCACCTGGCTTGAATTGTCCTTGAAGCATTGGATGGTGTAAGAGAGAGAAAGGGTTCATTTCTGAATGGAGTTTAGCTCATGCATAAGGGTAAGATATTAGTTGAGTGGTATGGTTTAGTGAATATAAATACTTTTATCTGAAGCTTACACAGTGTTTTAAAGTGATTTTTCTGCATTTGGTCTAGTAAGCCTTTCATTTGGTCTCTGTATTGGTAAAGAAAACATTAAAGTAATTTAATTTGATCACCAAAAGGCAAAAAATTAAACAAGAGATTAAAAACATATAGCATATACACACACACACACACACACACACTCACCTATGTCTACCTATGTATTTATTTATATTAACATTCTTCCTTCCTCTTAGAAAATGAAAACCAAAATGTTATGACTTAAAAAATGTGCCTACTGACATTACCAACAAGTATTAAATACCTTTATTAGAGTAACTGCAATGAAGAACAACTGTAGGAAGTCTTTGCCTTCAGGAGGTTGCTTGAGAAGTTTATGTCTTATCACTTTTGATTTCTTAAAAAGTAATGAAGTTGCATTTTGAGGCGTCAGATCTCACTGAGAGCCCTAATAAAAAATATATTACTGCTGTTGTGACAAATTTTAGAAGATTCACTTTAAAAACTAAGGAGTAAACTATGAAGTTAATAAAACTATATCGTTATTATAAATTTAATCTTTTAGACTGTTTTTATTATTTTCACATAGTCATTAATATTTATATGAAAATATTATTGCACGAAAGCAGAAATATTTTTCTTGTAAAAAGTACATGTTAATTTATAATAAATGACTGTTTCCATACATGCATATGATGTGTTTGGCAGTGTGGCCAGAAGGAGATTCTTGAGGAATATCTTGGGACCTGCAATTGAAACATAAGGTAGAAATGAGATAGAGGGAGGCTGTAAACGTCAAAGCAAAAAGTTGGATATATTTAGCCAATGAAAAATGAAGCGAAGTTTCCTAAACCCAGAATTTTTATACAAGTGTATTTATGTACGCTGCTAAGTTAAGTGATGCACATTTTCAAAAATTACTTTATTAGCTTTCTCAGATTGGATCTCTATTTTTAAAAAGTTATAAAATACAGCTTATTCTTACTGGCTCTTAAAATAGCAATTTATGCAGTCCACAAAACCTAGCGCATAGTAGGTATTCAACATGGTTTATAAATTTTAAATGAATTTTGGTAATTGATAATGAAAAATAAAGATGTGTATATAAAACTTTACTTTATTAACCCCAGGCATTATGTTTTCCGATAATTTCAACTTTTTCTACTCTGGCAGCCAACAAGGAGGAAAAACTGAAAACTGAGTAATTAGAATCCATCCCTTCTCCCTTCTATTGGACATGCTTAAGAGCAGTGGAACAGCAAAAACCAAAAACAAAAAAACAAACAAAAAAAAAACAGGAATGATAGGCAAAGCTTAAATCAGTAAATGACAAGAAAGCAAGTTACAAAAATTAATAATCGCTCCCTAAGTAATATAAATTGTAGAGTATTACGGATAATTACCATTTCAGAAGCACTTTAACAATGAATATCACTTGCAAACAGCTATTACTTGCATAGTTGTAAATAGTTCATTTCCTAATCTCGCCTAATTGCACTTACTGTACAGCCAAATGTAATGTATGCATGACACAGGGCTGAGGTCTTCCTTTAATGTCAAGTTTACAAGTGGGATATGACAGTTTATCCTGTGTTAAGTACTACTGGGAGACAATAAGGAGTAAGAGGATAATTGCATAGGCACAGAAGCCAAACCTACTGACTCAAGGCTTGACTCCACCACCAACTAGTTTTGACTTATTGCAAAGTTCTTTATCCACTCTGTGCCTAAGTTTCTCATCTGGAAAAGGTAGATAATAGTAGTATCTTCCTATAAAGTACACATAAGTTCACATACGTAAAGCATTTTGGAAAAATGTAAGGAGCATGATAAAAGTCAATGAAAATTAGCTATTATCATTCACTGTGTGAACAAATGGTAAGAATTGACAGAACAGGAAGCAATTGCTTCTATATAGGACAAAGTATAAAAGTCAGGGAAGGCTTCAAAGAAAACGTAATAGTTAAGCCTGAAGGTTTGTTATGAAGAAATGGTGAAAGAGTAATTAAGGCAGGGGAACGGAGGTGCCTGGTATATTCCAATAGTGGGGAGTAGACCTGTATTCCAGAAGAGGTGGAAAATGAACCCAGAACCTTAAAAGTTGAGATGAAGATCTGTAAGGGCTTCAGAATTCTTTAAACTTCAGGTAACTGAAGATTTTGAGGTTTTTAAATTTGAAAGAAACTTGACTAGGCTTCAGATTTATAAGGAACCTGGGTGGCCACTCAAGCCAAAGTGAGATAACTGTAGTAGCCAGACTCATTGAAGACTGCAGGTACGCTGTGAGGCCATCACTGCTAGTTATTTAAATCCTATGATGCACTAGGCAACCAAGTACTGTGATGATGCACTAGGCTACCAAATACTGTGCTATTGTGTGTGTGTGTGTGTGTGTGTGTGTACACAATTTCTAATCTTATTTAAAAAAAAAAAACCAGGGTCTTGTTTTGTTGTCCAGGCTGGAATGAAGTGGCACAGTCATGGCTTACTGCAGTCTTGAACTCCCAGGCCCTAGCAATCCTCCCACTTCAGCCTCGGGAGTGGCTGGAACTGCCAGGCCTGGATAATTTTCTTAATTTTTTTGTAGAGACAGTGTCTCCCTACTTTGCCCAGGCTGGTCTCGAACTCCTGGGCTCAAGTGATCCTCTTACCTCTGCCTCTCAAAGTGCTGGGATTACAGATGTGAGCCACTGCACCTGGCTCACATCTGTAATTGGCTCAAACCAATTTCTAATCTTTAATGAAACTATGTGAAATAACCTTTTGCTGTTATACAAATTTATACATTATATATAAACAAAAAATCAAGATATTTAAGTAATCTACCCAAGCAAGCATAGCTAGTTACAAGAATAGCTAAGTTTTCAAACATTCAGGTCTCTTGGGTGCCAAATCTCTCCTTCTTTCCACAAACACCTGCCTCTCTCCTGAGTCTGTTTTATGGCGTCAACCTAAGACAATCAGTCAACAATGAGGATCTAAACAAAGGTGTCCACAGTGTAGACAAAAAGGGATGGTTGCTTACAAAGACACTTGAAGTGTTCAATTTGGAGCTGTTTCAAACAGGGCTTTGTGAAAATGCAAGATGTTAAAAACAATTCTAAATTGCATAGCACGAATAACACACTTTTGAGTATAGAAGAGAGGTGTTTGATGAGAAAGATAATAGAGTTAGTTTGAAGATTTGGTATGCTTGGAGTGCCTGTGGGACATCTATTTGGAATGATTTAGTTTTCAGGAAGAAATAGAGCTTGAAGCTCCGCAGAGGTTAGCCTGCAGTGACTTCTGAGATATCAAGCATTAGGTGATAGTTGAGAAAAGAGAAAGAGAAATTTGCACAGGAAAAACACGTGAAAGAGTAGGTGAAAGGGAAAGAAGAGCTTTTCTGAAAGATACTGGATTAAGTTTTTATCCTGGAAAAGTCAGTAAGTTTAATCCTTGTAACCGTTACTTGAGTGTGCCAAACTACTGAACTGTCATAATATCCATTAATGACAGACATTTTTCAGTTCTTGACTATTCTAAGCAGTCAAATGTATTAAAAACATGCAAGTCATTGCCTTCCAAACTTATCAAACACCTCCTTTATATAATTCATTAACCACCAAAATCTCTCTACAAGAAAAAATATTAGAATTACAATATTAAACATAGACAAAGAATTTGAGTACAAAATAGGAGCTCTGCAACGTTACTTGTCAGGCTGGAACACAGATTCAGTTCTCCTGATTTGCACTCCAGAACATTATTCAATGGAGTGACTGCATCTGTTGACACAATGTGCATCTGTCCCTCCTTGGGACTGAAATGAAACCAAATCAGTTCATACTGTTGTCTTGATAGCCCTAAAATTATAATTGCTATTTAATCACTACTAAATTGGACTTGGCCTTGATTTCTTGGCAAGTGTTTTTATTACATTAGTAATATACTGAACTTCTTTTTCTTCCATCTCTTCTGCCAAACATTCTATTATGACAATACAGAAAATATCATTATTTTTGTAAAAGGTTGAACACAGTGTAAGGCAAATAAGGTTATAATTAAGTAGGGTCTTTTTATTTAAGATAAATAATGATATCATTAAGAATCATGAAAATGTAAAACTAAATAACAAGTGTAATCCTGGTGAAAATTGTTTTCCAAGTAAAATTCCCTTTTGAATAACAGATCAACTTCACTAATATATAATATGTAAATTATGAAACTAAAATACATCTCACATTTCTGTTTAAATTATATTAGATTTTTGCTCTACAAACACATTATGTTGCTACCAGCTTCCTTGGTAATTGTATTCTTACAGCCAGAGAAAAAAAACCCATATCTACATTCTAATAAACAAAAATAAAAATTATGGTTTGTTTGTGCAATTTTGTTATCCATTTAGGAATAGTAAATAGCAAATTATTAACAAATAATTTATTTTAAGTTAGGATACATTTTAACAGCATTAAAGCAAGCTAAACTATAACCTTGGCTGAGTCACTTTAACTTCTGGGCTTCAGTTTCCTCAACCAGAGAAAGAATTATTTCTTAAAGTAATTTTGAAGTTCTTTCTAGTTATAATATTTTAATATGAGTGGCAATACCAAGGCACAGTACTGAAGAAACTTTAGATTCAATTTTCAGGGTCACTCAAGAACACTCTCAATGAACATACCAATAAGAACAATGGCCAACGAAGCAAGTGCCAAGTTCAGTGTCGAGTTTACCGTGCACCCATCTAGCAAAATTGCTGCTCCAACCTTCTCTGATGAGATATTCTAGGGTAAAACTGCTCATGCTCTTTAATCTTTAGTTCGAAAAACTTTTACATGTAATGATAAGGCTTGTACTAAAAAAAAAATTTGTCAATCAAGGAGCATTTTAAAGCATACCGCCGTAATTAGAAAAGCTAAACGGCCATTTTTTTCTATAATACAAGACAACTAAAATAAATGTTATAATATTCCTTCCACTATGCACATTTTGAATTTTCATTATTCCAATAGACCTACATTTGTGGTTTAAAGTTTTAATGTGTTTCTCATGAAGACACAGGAGTTCCACTAATAAGTCTTTCTTTTCAAGGTCACTGACACATGTAATTGAAGCACTTGGGAGATAATTCTGCATTTGATTTAAGAGACAGAAGTTAAACTAAAATAAGCATATTGAGATGCACTAGATGCTAAATTATTTGCTCATGTTCTGTAACTAGAAAACTTGAATTAGCTAGTGCCCCAGGCACTGAGATATTAAAGTTTTCATATAAAAAACTCTGCTTATGACTTTGCCCTGATGACTTCTTGTCACTCATATGCCAAAAAAGACCATTTGGAAAAAAGCACACTGGGACATGGGCAACAAGTAATTAACCACATCTTACTTAAAATCTTTTATTATACAACCCAGAAACTCTGTTTCCCAATGACATTAACTTACTTGGAATGAATAATACATGGCAAGAAATTGGTCCCTGCAGTTCAGAAAGAGGATTTGATTCTGTTTTAGTAGATTGCTCAGACAAGGCAAAGGTAATTCTCATTAAAGTGTTGAGAATATAGTCATAGACCAGTGAGACACAGAATAATTACATGTACCTCCCAAAAGACAAAGAACATTAATAATGTTACCTCACACACATCTCAAGGATCAGGCCTGAAGGAAGTGATTGTAGATATAACAATTGTCTCCAAATGTCCCTTTGAGGATCTGATTAAATTTCATCATATGCTGAGATATTCTTTCCTTTCATATATTTTGAAAGACACCAGGTACATAACGAGTTTATGGGAAGATGAAGATAAAGGTTGAAATATTTTCTGTCCCCTTATAAGGTAAATTCTTTTATTCAGTTATTAAATATCTAATATATTTATTTTGCCATAAAATATATAACATATTTACTTAAGTGGTATCTAAATACATTCTTTAATGGGCAACTATTAAAGAAAATCAAACTGAATATTATTTCCTGTCATGGCTAACTGATCTGACTGCTTTCTTTGAACACTATATTGACAAATTTAAGTATATCTTAGACAGTGTTCAAAGATTTCTATAATGAGAGTGTTCTATAATGCTCATTTTGGTTCTTTAGCATCTCTAAACTGCTTACAATATTTTCACTGAAGTTTTTAATGAGACATAGCTCCCCCAAGAGAATGCTATGGGTTCTTGGTCTCCAACCTCTTAAAGAATAAGCAATGGGACAACTGCAGGTGCTCTGTATGCTCGTAAAAGTAAATATTGGACCCAAGAAGTGTTGCAGAAAGGTGATTTTATTTAGGTAGAGAAAAGAGAAGAAGAGAAAGACTTCCAGGAAGAGAATGGAAGGGGATTCCAGAGGGGAAATACAGCTAGGTGTGTGGATACAGACTTTTATCCTGGGAGGAACCCCCAGCTTCTCCAAGACCCTGGGCCAATGAAAGGAGTTCCTTAAAACATCTGCTGGAGTGATTGACTTTTAGTTTCTTCCCGCACCTGCGAAATTCAAACATAAACCGTTAAATCTCCTGGTTGGAGAGAACTGGGAGCAGGGCATGGTGCTGGGAAATTCTTGCCCTTAAAACTATGCCCCCTCATGGACCCAGAAAGAGAACACATTGCCTCAATACCATACTGTTTGACTGGTGTAGCTTTGTAGTATATTTTTAAATCAGGAAGTATAATGCATCCAGGTTTGTTTTCTTGATTAAAATTGCTTTGGCTATTTGGTGTGGCTGGTTAACTTGTACGCTTCCAAGTTGTTGAAAGAGCACACATCCTTTATCGATACAAAAGGTCAGAACTGATTTCCTTTTATATAGCCAAATGACACTGAAATGTAGACCCTCAGTTATTAGGTATCAATGACATAAGACTGCATTGTTTTTTCCCCCTCAGAAGTGTTACAGGTTTATTATTATTATTATTATTATTATTATAAATATAACAAAAACAAGTGCAATGATATAAATGCTACAGGTGGACATATTCTTCCAAGGATAATTGCATGCTGATTATTTTTTTGTTAAGCATCATTTGCTGCTAACTTTCCATATGTAGCTCTACTTTGTCATTTTCACCTCTTCACAGTGCTATTCCTTTCAAGAATCTTAGCAGACAAAGCCCAGGAACATTGCAGAGACTAGGTAAGGCTATAAATACCAAAAGTATTTGCAGGGGAAAACTCATGAACAACACTGTGGAGAACTGAGCAAATGGCAAGAGTGTTCTAAATGCAATAGCTCTGATTTCAGTTGTCTGTTCTGTCTTTTCTTTACTGGGGCTCATTTCCACCATCTTATTTCACTGGAGGCCATCTTAAGATGAACGTATGCTGAGTATTTTATTGAACAGTATGTGAGGTTAACAGAAAAAAATGCATGCTTAAATGGTGTGTGTGTGTGTGTGTGTGTGTGTGTGTGTGTGTGTTTGTGTGTGTGTGTTGTGGACCCACATTGTATTTCTGCACAAAACAGTAGAAAGCCAAACTATGGAATGAGGTAATTACAAGAGAATAATTCCCTGAGAAGCTTGAAATTATTTCTCCAACCTATAATTAACATTTTTCTTCATAAAAGAAATTCTTGATATACAAATGCATGGAAGCTACAGTTTTTTGCTGTTAATTTTCTGCACTATCAGTTGTTATGAAATGTTCACTAACATTTTTTTAAGTTGGCCTGTGAATCAGGGAGTGGACTAAAGCAATTTTTCTGGTCATTTGGTTCTGTGCCTATATTGATTTCCCTTTTCATCATGAATTTCTTGAAGGTAGAGACTATGCCTTATTTTTCTTTGAATCTCCATACTAGACTGCATCTGCTCTGGAACTTGGTAGGGGCTCAGTACATGTTTATTTGTTTGAATTAATGAAAAAATTTTGAACTAAAACATAATAAATGGGCACATTTTCAGTGGAACTATTGTAAGAGAGAATTAACAGAATGATTTACTCTAGGCAGAATAATTCTGTTCATTTCAAATATCCAGCTGTGTTTTAAAAACGAGGCTTTAATTATCTTCATTTGCTACTTTTGTAATCTTCTAATTATTACTCACATACAACTCAAATAAAGAAATAGTTATAGCAAATACTTACTGAGAGCTTATCAAGTGCCAGATATTTTTCTAAGCACTCTCTTTTACCTCACTTAGGCATCAAAAAGCTAATAGAACTATTATTATTTCAAATGTCAAATGAAGACTGCTTGATTCTAGGCCAATGTCTTAATCAATACTGCCTCTTAGGGAGGGGTAAACGTATTAAAGATGATCCACAACTTGCTGCAACTAGCAAGAAGATGTTGCGAAGCATCTGAAATGCAAACTGTTTTGAAACATTTTCTGTTGCAGCAAACTAGAATTTTAGTCTTAAAAGCATTGTTTTTTTCTTTATTCTTGGCAAGTATTATTTCTCAGGCCTTCTGACTGGAGCCCGTCAGACACGGGAACTAGTAGGGAGGAAAAACACACTGTACTTGACCTGAGATTAAAGTTTATAAAAACCATGCCTCATAACAAGTGTTCAATAAATGCTTTTCTGATAGACTAGGGATGATATTAGGATTCTTAATAGTCATATCATTTTAGACTAATCTATAATTCTACTTTACCAACTTTCTTGTATCATCACTCCTTTGTAGAAATGTATATCCAGCTCTGTTATATTTAGCATGGATTCTGCAGTAAATTCTATGTTTCTTTTGTGGTTACTACAGTCATTTAGGTGACTAGTAAATGTTTTCTGAAGGTGATTCAATTTAAAGTAATTCTATAAGTATATATAACACAGGCAAATTCTTAGAGTGATTTTTTAAAACAATTAGATTAAGAATTTAAAATCCCAGGGTTTTTGTGGGATTTTTATATTATATAAGAAAATAAATTTCTTCAAAATATTAACTCTCATTGGGTTCTTATAGTTTTAATTTTTATATATCTGATGAAGTTCAAGAATTTTTTAGATAGATAGAATGGCAATTTAAATTTGTTTTTTAAAATTTCAACCAAAAATATGAAATAAATTGATGTAAACATGTTTTGGATCATTCAGAGAACCACTTATAACCAAGCATTAAAGTAGGATTTGACAGTTCACAGTTGGTAGCTGCCTTGGCTGTGCTTCTCAATCTTTGCTATACTTACCTTTTGGACTAGATAATTCCTTGTCATGGGGATCTATCTTTGCATTGTAGGATGTTTAGCAGAATCTCTGTCCTCTACCTACTAGATGTTAGTACTCCTTTTCCCATTTCATAATAATCAAAATGTCTCTGGATGCTACCAAATGTCTCTTGAAGGGAAAAATTGCCCTCATAGAGAGCTGCGCATTGGTGAATATAATGTGTTTAAGGTAAGGAGTAGTTTAAATTTAGGATAATATGAAAAAAAAACAGAGGCAGAACTTCATACATAAATGATGCATCTCATACCAAGTAAAGGCCCAACTACAAAAAAGTGTACTGCACAATTGAATATTTTTCAATAATTTTTTTTTTCTGTGATAGAGTCTTGCACTGTTACCCAGGCTGGAGTACAGTGATGTGATCTCTACTCACTGCAATCTCCTTCTTCTGGATTCAAGCGATTCTCCTGCCTCAGCCTTCTGAGTAGCTGGGATTACAGGCATCCACCATTACGCCCGGCTAAGTTTTCTGTATTTTTAGTAGGTTTCACTATGTTGGCCAGGCTGGTCTTGAACTCCTGACCTCGAGATTTGCCAGCCTTGGCCTCCTAAAGTGCTGGGATTACAGGCATGAGCTACTGTGCCTGGCCCATGCAATAGTTTTAATAGAGAAGTCTTAGAATACTTGAATCATCAGATATCACAGAAAGGCATAAGCATTCTGAACTAAGATGACAAACCACTGTATTAAGCATCATTCTTATATTTTGTTGCAGCATAACAGCATAATCTATTACATGAAATTAATGTTAATTTTAATTTTATTGCTTTTATAATTTTGTTTGTATATATTTATTTTGGTTTTAGAATTGAAGTCCTAACCATAAACTCTAAGCATAAAGAGTTTATCCTTAGTTTTGTGTTTATATATATTTGACAAACAATAATAAAAATTATTTGTCTATACTGAGGAGCAAGCCTCAAAGAGCATTTTTTTTATGTTGAAAGAGATTTCTACATTTCTGAAAGTTGAGAAATGCTAAATTTAGGCCATCTGAGGCTAGGTAGAGGAAGGAACAGCAGGTGAACAAGAAGAGGACGTCCTTGAAAAATTTGGGGGAAAATTCCAGACTTAGCTGCTAGACTTCTACTGTATGATTTTAATTTGTGCCAACTATATAAGGAAAACAATCAATATTCTTTTAACTAGGTTATTTTATATATTTCTTTTTGATAAAAATAGTTTACAAACATACTTTTGCTGTGTAAACTGCCATGTGGAAAGCATGCTTATCCAAGCAAGATAATTTCAATGTTGATTCCAAGTGAAGATATAGGAATTAGGGACAGAATTAGATCAATTTTCAGATAATTTTCAAAATTTATTATGTCACATTGTATAAACAATATATAATCCCCTGTGATTTTGGAGTAAATGGAACAGCCTCCCAAGTTGCAAAGCAGGCTGCCTTTACCTGTTGTGTTTTTATTCACATCATCTGTTGTTACTATGCCTCTGTTGGATTGATCTGCTCAAAAATATTTTAGAACTCTATTGCCCTTTGTACCAAAGGTGCTGAACGATCCTAGTCTTCTGTCAGAGGCCTGTGAACCAGAGCAACTCCATTTTGAATAGGAGCTGGGTAAAATGAGGCTGAGACTTACTGGGCTGCATTCCCAGAAGGTTAAGGTATACTAAGTCACAGGATGAGATAGGAGGCTGGCACAAGATACAGATCATAAAGACCTTGTTGATAAAACAGGTTGTAGTAAAGAAGCCATCCAAAACCCACCAAAACCAAGATGGTCATGAGAGTGACTTCTCGTTGTCACTACTACACTCTCATCAGCGCGATGACAGTTTACAAATGCCATGGCAATGTCAGGAAGTTACCCTATACGGTCTAAAACGGGGAGGCATGAATATTCCTCCCTTGGTTAGCATATCATAAAGAAATAACCATAAAAATGGGCAATCATCAGCCCTCCGGGCTGCTCTTTCTATGGAGTAACCACTCCTTTATTCCTCTACTTTCTTAATAAACCACAGACTCACCCTGAATTCTTTCTTGCATGAGCTCCAAGTCTTGGGGTCTGGATCGGGACCCCTTTCCTATAACACTTCCAATATTCTAGACATGTCTCTTTGCTTCCTTTTCCTCTCATTCTCTTTTATTCGGGGATGTTTTGGAGTGTAGTCAGTAAAGTAAAAGATTCAAATTGGTCATAATTACTTATTGTTTCAATAGTTGAATTGGAAGAGCTGGAACCAATTTCTCTCCATCCTCAGAATAGGAACATTTCTAAAGTGACTGATTTATCTAGCCCCAGGATGGCTGGAGATTATGCACTGCTCTGGGTTTCAGAGCAAATGAATGTTTTTAGTGAAGTGATAGGGATAGGACAGCATTTTCTAGCTTTCTGAGAGGAAGGGCTTTCTTTTAACCTGAGTGCTGGAGATGACTCACCCCTCTGTACCCCACCCCTGTGTCCAACAACTAACCAAACATCTATATTGCCATGGAGACAGCCAGACTAGAGACTCAGTTTCTATCTAAGCTCTAATGAAGCAACACTCCTTTTGGAGACTAAAGAAAAAAAGTACTGGAAGAGAAAGGAATTGCTTTTATTTTTAATTTTTACATTTTTTAACTTTTAAGTTCAGAGGTAAAAGTGTAGGTTTGTTTCATAGTAAACTTGTGTCATAGGTAAACTTGTGCAGATTATTTCATCACTCATATATTAGGCCTATTATCCATCAGTTATTTTTCCTGATCATCTAGTTCCTCCCACTCTCCACCCTTTGAAAGGCCTCAGTTCTGAGGAAAGAATTTTGGAGAGCACTTGTGGTTCATTGAGAACCTTGTTCTCTTCTTTTACTTTAGGTGGAAGTAGAATTTTCAGGTATTTCATGCATCTCTAATCTGTATGATGATTTGTGTCATAATATATTTCTAAAAAGACAAAAATCTAAGCAATAGATTAGATCAAAATGACACTACATCATTAGGATAACTCCTTTCTTTGTGAGAGTGAGAGGCTTAATGCCAAAAACACAGCAATTTAAAGATATCCTTTTTCAAATGTTAGGTCTTCAAAACACAAATGCTACAACACATTAGAGCTTGTATAGTGACACATAAAACTTCCTGCATAAACTGTATTTTTTTCAGAAGACCTTGTAATAAGAATATAAGATAAGTGAAAATCTAGGCCCAGTTTCTTTTAAGCACAGTTGTCTTGTAAACTGCCAACACTTTTGACAGATGCAACTTGTACTGAGGTTGTTAGAGATATAAGAAAAATCCCCAAAGTAACAGGAATAGAGTGTTTAACCTTTTGAAAGTTCACAACCCATTGAAAACAGTTGTTGGACGTATTTCTTACTATCTTTGCAAAAGGGAACACAATCTGAGTTATTCCAAAATTTATTCCAAGAGATGCACCAATGTGCTTTACACATTGTCATATTTTTCAGAACTCTATATTACTGAAACCAAGTTTATTTGAAACCCAGGAGTGAATGAAAAATTCTCCATTGACTATGTTATTCATTATCTCTTAAACGTAAATATGTCATATAAGGGAATAGATCATCATGTTTATTTTAAAATTCCTTCTTTTTAAATTCACTTACATTGTGGATAAATCTATGTAGATAAGAAACAAAAAAGTTAAGCCAGAAAAACACAAATAAAGCACAAATCATTCTTTTTAGAAGTATTTTGTATTTTAGATAGAAGAACTTCTAAATGGAATATCTTTTGCACATTACTACCTACCTATCATTCTTTGTCATTGAGGAAGAATCCTTCCAAAGAAGATAATGCTGATGACCATGACCATTAAAACTGGAATTTTAGGTAACAGAGAAGAAAAGAAATCTTTTTTTGAGGATAAAGAACTATCTAAATGAAGCAGAGAATAGTTCTTTATTAACTGCAGAAAAACTAGACCCAACCCCCATAGTTGGTTTTAGAGAGCTAAGAAACTTCTTTTTCATGGAAACCAAGGTGCTTATTATGCATGTTTTCTAGTTACAAACTCAAGTGCCATATTGTTATATTGCATATACAAACCAGAGAGCAGTACTTAAGAGTCTGAAAATATATTCCAAAGCTAAGTTTTGAGACATATGCTTTTTTTCCTCTCTACTACTCTGTATTCATTTTCCTTTCTTCTCATTTTGAAAAGACTTTTCCTCCATCAGTAATAGAATTAATTTTGTGTGTACCGGAGAGCACTTCATGTCTCAGGTGCTAATGAGGTTTAATTCCCAGCTGAAACATTTTTTATGAATACTTAAAACATTAAAGATAAATCTGAAAAATTTCAATCAGAGAAGGAACTACTCCTTTCATGAACTTGGCATTTATTCATTGAAAAGCTATTTCCTGTATGCCTGTGATGTGCAGGGCACAGTGCTCAGATCCATTATTAATTAGATATTGTCCATACTTTTCTGTAGAAGGAATACTTAATTCAAATTAGAATTATGGAGAAATATTATAAAACCTTTGCAGAGCCAAGAATTCTCCCTAGAATATAGATAGCTTGTTAGTGTATTTAAGATATTTAAAAGTCTTACCACAGGAGAATAAAGACACCAACTGGCAAATTGAATAGAGTCAACATCCATGGGTGTACTGTATTCAGGAGACCCATCTCATATGCAAAGACACACATATACACAAAATAAAGGATGGGAGAAGATTTATCAAGCAAATGGAGGTAAAAAAAAAAAAGTAGGGGCTGTAATTCTAGTCTGTGATAAAACAGACTTTAAACCAACACAGATCAAAAGAGACAAAGGGTATTATGTAATGGTAAAGAGATCAATGCAACAAGAAGAGCTAACAATCCTAAACATATATGCACCCAATACAGGAGCACCCAG